>JANTCA010034422.1:0-16417 GCA_024741275.1 Chironex yamaguchii | reverse complement strand
AGTGCACACACAGATTGCTTTGTTCCTTTTGTTCTCTTCATTTGAGCTTTGTTTTACTCGCCCTGCTATCCGAGTGGGTTGTAGCTAAACAAACCAACTACAGAGTTTGAGTAAGGTAAAGGTGAGGTCTGTCTTTTAATGGTTCCCAGAAATACTCAACGGGGTCGGTCAGTTTTGCCCTATACGAGTGGTAACTTTATTTGGGCACGGAGTGTACCATTGTGGTGTGTCAGGGGGGATTAAGTGTTTCCAGGAAGCCCCCGTCTTTATTTTCTATTTCCTCTGTTGTTGTTGTCATTGTGTAGTTTCAGATTCCTACCAGTGGGTAGAATCCGGCTGCAAATAATTTGGTGACCATTTGCGTCACTTTGGTCCACGAACTGCATTTTCCGACGACATCAAATGATGCTTGCAGGACTGCTGCCATCTCTCGAAGTTGGTTTTACGGTACGGGAGAGAGTCCCACCCGTTCCTCTCCCAACCCTCCTCCTTTCTCGTCCCGGACTTGGGACCAGGCAATGGCGGAGTTTTCTATCTCCTCTCATCCTGCTTTGCGCGAAAGTCAAAGGAAGTGGACGCGGTTGGGATCACTAGGTGACAAGAAATGAAATAGCAAGTTATGATTGGTTAAGGAGACGTAGGAAGGGGTACTACCAGCCAAAAAAATACCAGTTTGGATTAAAACCATTGTTATTCACTTTGATTGGATAATAATGGGCATTTTACTATTCTGTATCTCTAAGGCTCCTTTGATTTAATGCTCATCTTTATGCGTTCGTTGGAACGATTGGCATGTACACAACTTAAACAATGCAACTCATTTTCTCGTTGCTGTTCCCCCTATTCGATTCATTACACCTTGCTCAACTTTAGATTAAACTATCGGTGACATGATTAAATTTAATTAAAACTACGATCCTTTAACGTGCGATGCTTGCATCAAAGTCTACCAACTTAAATGTATTATCATTAGCGATAATTTTGTGAAATCTGTATTATCTAGACAATTGTGACACCTTTGTCCATTTTTGGTGGCAATTGAACACAAGTATGCGAGAAAAGCCTCGGTGAACTTTTTACTTGTTTGCTGCTATTTTGGGATACCCGTGACCAAGGATGCATTATCAACTTTTTCCGTTATACAAATCATGCCGTGCCTCGTACTCAATTTCAAAGCAACACTTACGTGCTAGTATTAGTGGTTTGGTGCTTATTTTAATCGCAAATAAGCCCTGTAAAAGCCGTTTTGGTGTTAGCATGGAAACTGGCTTGCTCTAAAAATTGAAAGCGGCTTACATCTTTCATTGCTATAGTTGCTCTTAACTTTTACGTTGCACCTGCTATGACGTATCTAGGATTCAGAAAGAAATATTGCTTGTTATTGTGTTGATCACAGATGTTCACTATGCTAGTTAAACTCATTTTTAAACTCAAGTAATGCCAATTTTTTACCATGGATTACTTTAAAAATCACTGTCTTCGATTATTGATATGCTGTATATGACTGAAATTATCGTAAATCCATCACATTTAAACAGATAACTCGTTGAAATATAAATCGCCTTGTGACTTTAAACTTTCATAAAGCTAACATTGCAAGCCTAGATTAAAATATTTTATAGTATCGTGTAATCCACACACGCGCTGGCTGTTACTTGAGGGGAGCTGGGGTAATCGCAGTAACCCTGTTAGGTTTTGCGCATGGCTTTTTGATTTCCATTATCGTCCAAGGACGATGTGTTTTCGTAGTTTTTACGTTTGAATGCTTAGAGTGCAAAGTGCAAATTGAATCATAAGGGAAAAAGGAGATGGAAAACAAATCATAATTGGAAGAGTCCAAGTGAAAAAACGAACTCTTTCTGCCTAGCCTTTCTTACTTAAATGTAGACAGACGCCAATATACTTAACTGCGAATTATCCGAAAATTATCGTCCTTATAGGATTTCTAGGTTTTTTCGAGAATGCGTCACTGATTATTTAGGTGACAAAACGTTTGGTCCTCAAAATTGACCTGTTTACTGGAAGCTTCATACTCTGAAGAGTATCAGGCGAAAAATGGTTATAATCTTTATTCTATGTACTTATAATAAATCTGTAAATATCTTTCTCTTCAATTTCGGACAGCAGAAATTACATTTGTGTAGCATATTTGATTTGACTTCTGTTAGTATTGTAGTCTGTGATTAGTGATTTCTTCTGTTTTAGTTGTTTTATTTTTAACAAGTCCTTGTGGTTTGTAGCGATTAGCCATTTACAATACTTTCTCTTTTATTCACAGAAACATTTTCGAACGGGCAACGGCACTAAATTTGTCCTCCAAGAAGATGAAATTTTTTTTTAAGCGTTATTTGGACTTTGAGAAGAAGTACGGTGAACCATCCACTGTCGAACAAGTAAAGGCGAAGGCTTTAGAGTATGTAGAAAACAGGATGCCCGATACGTAATGATTTCTTAAGTGCATTTTGTCAATGGTACACTACACACAACCAGGCCGGGTATCATAAGTAAATTTGAACACAGAATAACGGCATTGTAAGTTACAATGGAAGTTCTGCAACATCGAGTACAAGCGTTTTGTATGATCAATATATATAAGTTTAAACTGTACTTAAACCAAAATAGGTCATTTACCGTAACTAGTTGTGGTCTTTTATATTTTTGCCTCGCTTTAGAGATATAAGTAAAGTGGATATGCCATCAGGTGAAACATTTTTAACTTTATTTAGGGATAATTATTGCACCTTGCAAGAAAGTAGTGTTTTGTGAAAGCGAAAAACAATATATTAAATTCACTAATTAATGGCAAGCGTAATAAACCAGTGCCAATTGTTCACACTGTTTTAAACTGTAAATTTGTTACAGTCGCCATTAAAGATTTTTGGTTGTGTTTTGTCATACAACTAGAGGATTTCAGTGTGTTACAAGTCTGACGTTGCCTGCCCGAAACATCTCGCTAATCTGAGCTGTCCTGCAAGCAGGAACGTTTGCTTGGATTTGAGCTTTCCCGCGAGCCGGTATTGCCACGTAAATATGAGCTTTTCTGTGCCCGGAACTGCCGCGTGACTCTGAGTTTGGTGAGCGATATGTCTTATGCCCAAACATAGTAGAGTGGCTTTAAGATATTGGGGCGAGCTGCAAGTAACTATGTCAGTCATGGATAACACTTGGTCGCGTGAAAAGTTGAGAACTGGTTATGGTTCATTGACACTGCCTCATCCACCACAGGACCCAAGGACGCTATTTACATTCACCACAACTATCGATGTTCCACGATGATCTTAGTGTACATCAGTAGCTGAAATGAAGTGCTCATTTTCTGAGCGCTTCTGTGAACACCTGGGCGACATACGCCACTATCGTGATACACCCCTGGCACCACATTTTGGCCAGACAAACCATGACATCACAGCCAACCTTAAGTGCACTGTTGTCGGTCACGACACTAGTGACCACCATAATGGATTCACTACTGAGAAACACCTTATCCACACTTTAGGGACCCTTTACCCTCAAGGACTAAACGTTTTCTAGACTTTGACTTTCGTTAACTGGCATATACACAACCGTTTCCGTTCTCTATGATTTCTAACTTTTCCTATCCACAAGCATATTTTCTTTACTCCAGTTCTTGCTTCTTTCTGTGTCTTTCCATAGATCAAATCTTACCTTTGTTGTTGTCCTTTGTCTCTATTATAATTGTTTTCTCCTGTGCTCACTTGGTTCCAGTCCTACATGTATTTATATATATCACCAATGCTATACGTATTCCTCATTCTGTCGCATGATTAAAGCCTTGTAGGTCGGAAATTCGCGGATGGATCGTTATCTTCTTCAAAAGGGCGTTAAAGTTACAAATTTATTTAACTTTATATTTATATACTACTCCCACGGTACTACAGTTTTGTGAACCGGTAATGGTTGGTCTACCAGGGGATGAGAGCTGTTGTTTGACTTCAGAAAAGGGTAATCCATGTAGAATAGTCCCAGTGCACGACATCAAGTACTTGTTAAAGCCTGCTTGAATATGTATTGAATATGGTAAGGGCGTGCTTTCCTTGGTAAGATCAAACCAGGCTTTTTAAAGCTAATTGTTTAAAAAGAAAAATTTCGACCTGAGCTATAGCAGCGACTGTTACTGTACTAGACAACCTCTATTAAATTTGGACATGTGTAAGTCCGCGAAATAAGCTACATTTTTAAACGGAGAGTACTTTTTTCAACAAAATTAGTTGAAAAATCCAAGGAAAATAATTAAAGCCAATGTGAGGTAATCAACTTAAAATTTTTGACAGAATGCATGTCTCCGGACCCTCTTGAGTGAATAAGTGAGCCGTTACAAATCCTAGAACGCTGGGCGATCTCCATTATGTTATCAAACTGTGAGGATGCCTGTGGTAGATTAAAGAAGACTTCATAGCAAATGCCAGTCTGCAACCAGTCTTCATTGCAGTTTGCGGTCGCAGGTAAATTTTAGTTGCTTTATGAATGAATCAACCTAAAATCTCTTTCTTTCTTTAGCATGTAAACCTTGAAATCATGGTTGGATTTTAAACTGTCTTTACTTATTGCCCCGGGCTCCTTTAGTCCCGTGCGCTGCTGTATCCAGTGGGTTTCGATCATAAACATTCTCCACACTTTCACGTGTTAAAGCACAGATTGAAATATGTCGTTAATGCCTCTCAACATGTTCAAGACAGAGGCTATTTTGAGAAGAAGGAATTTAATTGACAGACTTTTTGGTAAACAACATTGATTGGATATAGGGTAAGTGCAATGTACTTTGTGGTGTGGGCAGATCGCAGCAAAAAATGTTATTCAGGATTGGACAATTAACTAACAATGCAATTGTGAAGTTAAGAACTATGCTAGTGTAAGTAATTAATTAATTACTATGGAAAGCATTACCTTCCCTGTTACTTTAAATAAACAATAGATGAAGCAACTAGTTTTTTGACTTTTCAATAACCTGTGGTTTATGGGTTATGCAGATATCAGAAATTAAAAGTAAAACGTTGGCTAATGCCGTTTTTGGCCGTGAGGGGGATACTTACTTAGTACTGTTACTAGTAATATAATCAGCCTTAGTGGAATAGTGGATAAGACGACGATCTTGCAAGTCATTGCTTGCGAGTTCAAATCGCCGTTACCACGAACGGAAAAACATACCATTTGAGAGAGGTAACAGGAGCCCACTCACATAAAGAGGTTACTACCTGGTAAATTCGCTAACCCTGGCATTGGAATCAGCGACGCTCGATATGGTGCGAAAAAAACTTTCCAAACTTTTTATACTTTCCTAAAGACCCTCTGCTCTAGACAACAACGCTTATTGTATAAATCAACTATGTTCATATCCAAATGGGCAATTTTATAGATAAACACCCACGCCTCGGGCTGAGCACCAACGAAAGGCTAAATGCCGAGAATTTTTGGCATTCTCGTGCACTTTTGTCACGCAAAAGACGTGGCACGCAACCGGAACTTCGGCATAGTTTTCAGCAATGAATGTCAATACATTACATAAGTGAATTGCATCACACATTAGTCAAACACACCAACAAACATTTATTTGAAGGGGTTTTGGTATACCAATGTTGAACTTAATAGATGAACAATATGAATGTCTATTTTATTATTCAAACGCTGCAATGAATAGCTCAAATAATTCTGTACACAAAAGAACAATTCGACAACAGAAATGGCAAAGGCATGGTTGAAGAGCACGTTGCGGTAAATATGACGTCACTTTACCTTCCTCTAAGTAGTTTGTACCGGTTGACTCTAGATATAACCCGAGCCTCACACTGGAACAGGAACGTGTAACCTGTTGACCTTATACGAGCAAAACATAAAAGAAAACTTCAGAGGATTTAAAAGCAAGCATCAAAGAGGAAGTTCATAAAACAGCGTAAATCAAGTGGAAATAAATTCGAAATGGCAAGTACGTATCACTCACAATATCTTTCAGAGAGGGGGCACAGTTACATTACATACCATAATGTACTATCCAAGGCGTGGAAAAGACAGTTGGATAATCCTTACGATCCTGAAATAAATCCAGAGGGAATCATCAACATGGGAACCAGTGAAAACAAATTGGTATCTGATCTCATTAGCAAAAAGATCACTGACATACAATCCAAAGGATGCTTTCCTGAGTCCACAAGATACACAGATTTTACTGGAGCAGCTGCTTTCCGACAGGCGTTGGCAACATTTTATGAAAAGTACTTCAAGGTATGGATCATTTCTTGTAATTCAATATCTCTTACTTTTCTGTATTTAATACAATGTCATGCTAGTTGAAGTTAACTGATGCCATGAGCCTGTAATAGTTAATGAATACAGCGCAACCTCAGAACACAATTTCATTATTCTTGCATCAGCAATGTTATTCATTTCATTTTTTTTTGGTTAAAATGTGCCCTAGTTTTATCCATTTTATTAATTTTAGTTATAGTGTGCCGTATTTTTATCCATTTTATTTATTTTGGTTATAATATGCCGTATTTTTATCCATTTTATTTATTTTGGTTATAATGTGCCGTATTTTCATCCATTTTATTTATTTTGGTTATTATGACTGGCATATGTGCCGTTGGTAGTGCCAGCAACTGACTAAATTGTGACTACAATAGATTTAAAAGATTTTATTAACAAAAATCGTAGCTGATCTAGTGAAGCAAATGTTTGAATTAAGTTAATTTTGACATCCTTTGTTACTTGAGTGAGGGCGAAAGAAATCCTACTTCAGATATAAACACATCATACCTAAAGAAACCGAACTGCTTATTAAAGAACAACAGGCAAAGAAATGAAGTGTAACCAAAAGCCACTTTTTGGCATACGTTGAGCCACGGTTAGCAAGTGTTCTAAGGTGTCCGATGTCAAAGCTATTATTGAAAAAATGGCCTTTGTAACTTTCCCACAGCTACACAGGTCTATTACCTGTCACTTTGAAATGTAAACCATGTCAAAAGAGTTCTTAGGTTCATACGTTTCAGCCCTCTGGTTGGTATCATTCATTAAAAAAATGAATTACAGATTGTTATCCAAGACTGAGTGATCGTCCAGTAAATACAATTTGCTCTTCTTGTATTAGACACACCCATATAATTGACTGTAGGTTAGGAAATAACTGGCCTAAAGGGATTACACGGAGGTCTGTGTTGCCAAATACGCAACATATTGTGGAATGTTTGTAGAAAAAAGGAATGTCGATAGCCTACCAAACTCCAAAATTGGTAACAAGCCAAAGGTAGGTCACTTTGGATCACCAATATAGCCGTGAAAGGCAGCTGCACACTTAAACGGTCCTAAGGTTGTTGTCAAGTCTTCGACGAGTGGATACGCCCAATAACGAGCCCCAGGGGTACTCCCTGCTGTCGGGCAGTAGTCAGCTCTTTTGTAAAAGTCTTATTGTAGAACAAAAGTAGTCGACTGGAGATCACGCTAGGTAACAACCATGAACTCATCGGAATTAACAGTTAAGTACGAGCGAAACAATGTCTCAGTATCCGCATGTATAAAATCTTTGATGGCAATTCATCATCACCAACATACCTCCTTTTCAATGTACTGTTAGCATCCATTACTATCACAAAGGGAATATCAAACACCCATTCAATCAGTAGAAATATCTTAAAATGACAAACAACATAATAACAAAACTTCGCTTCAGTTGTTTAGTTATTTAGTGCGTTGTTCCTTATATCATAAAGGGCCAGGCGATTAATCGTCTTCTCAACAGTGTGATGTCGAGTCATCTTCTTTTGAAAGTTTCCTTTGACCGATCCACCCCTGAGCTCGAAGGTACTCTCGGCCAATCCAAGGCTGGACACTCATTTGGGGCATGCCTTAAGTGTTGAGAGGACATTGATAATATACTATGGACCCTGGTAGTTCTAAAGGCTTTGCACGATTCTTTCAAATAGCAAGCCTAGTTTTATGTGCTACAGTGAACATGCGAGAATGTCTTGTTGCCGTTATAGAGGGTGTTTTCCATTTTTACGGTTACGTAGACGAACACGAATTATCATTCATTTTGTGCCTGTCTCGTCATTCTTTTTCTTCCCAACCGATTCGCAATGTTTGGTCTGCAATGTCTGAAAGCGGATCATAATTTAGTGCCAGAGAGATTGTTTGCTTAAATGAGCCTTAGGCCATAATGTATAATATACAAGAGGCTGGGATATAGTAGCAGCCACCAACGATAACTGTTTTCGAAGAAAACGGTCACCAGCTATTATCGTTAATTATTGATCCTCAACGTGACCAACTGCACTTGTGACCTTAACTTTCACTTTTCCCGAGTTTCGAGTAAATTTATAGCTCAATTTTACCAATTTGCAATCTTTATTCCCCTAATAAGGTGCTACAGCTCTGCCATCCTAGGGAAATTAAGTCTCTAGTTTTAAAGTGCAATAGCTTTGCTTGGGTAGGTTAGCAGCAGTGGAAGACAGTACACGGTAGAGCTGTATAATAAAATTTCAAAAGTAGGCAAACTGGAATTTTGACTTCTTCTTACGTCATGTGCCCTCAGGAGGCAATTAAGAACTTACCTCGAGTTAGAAAGTGCAGTTTTTCTATTTCTTGCAAATCCCCTTAAATCTTCCCGTTTTCAGTCGATATGCTTCGCCATCGTACTATCCATCCCCATAATATGATATTTTTAACGCAAAGAGAGTGATCTGTCTGTATGGTCGCCACAAGACGAGGTGGTGTGTTTAAGGTGCAACTTATCTTGACGTCGATAAGAATGATGTCGTTTAGAAACGTCGGAATATAGGTTTTACAGCCTGAGAGCCTTGCTGCCATAATTTTGTGAGAGTATCGGCGACGGTTGTGACAGTCTGCTTTGGTCCCACGACTTTAAGGGGAACACCTTGAGATCGTTACAACTGCGCCGACTGTAAATCGTAAGGGTCGAAGGAGTTGATTTGAGGTCAACTTTCCTGAGTCATGACTTTCGACCAAAGAAAACTTTACTGGGAACATGGGTCGGCGATCGCAAGAACCGATCCACTTGTTAAAAGGCGGTCATTGAAGGAATTAACAAATCATACGAGAGTCATTTCGATTTCATTTTAATTCTGCGCTTCCTGATAATTGTCAACTCGTCACCGATCAATGGGAACACCTTTTCCTTGATCGTTATGGAAGACTGAAGGAGAGATCGGCGACACTTTTCCGACTCTTGTGATCTTATGGGAACCATACTTAATATCTAAAATAAATACGATAATACGTAACGTGACGGTGTTAGCTAAAAGCAGACCGAAAGCAAAAAAAATAGTTTCGATTTGCCAGCAGAAAAGTAATCGGAACCATTGAGCAAAGAACGTAGTGGTCACGACTGCCGGTGGCCGAGCCTACAAAAATAGATCCTGCTGTGTGTTGTAACGAAATCATAGAGCAGAAAGGCATCATGCATACTTTTTCCTCCTCCGGTGACGATTTCGCTTTCGGTTTTATCTGCTGCTATTGTGCAAGCATACAGCAAAATCAAGCATATGTTATGCAGATCACTTCGAACATATTTTTTTCTTATTTGTGTATCCCTTTTTGTGTTTTAATTTAGGCTTTTGAACCAGTTGATCCCGATAACCTTATGGTTTTAAACGGATGCGGAGCAGTCATTGAATGCCTAGCGCATGTCATTGCCGACGAAGGAGACGGCTTTCTTGTGCCTTCTCCTTTTTATGGGGGATTCGCTGCTGACCTTGAAAGCCGTGCCCATACTAAAGCAATTGATGTTCCGCTTTCAAGCCATATGAGGCCAGGGGAGACACGAAAGTTTCAGCTTACCACTGCCCGACTTGAAGAGGCGCTGGAAAAAGCTAGAAAGGATAATATTAATATAAGAGGTCTTATTTTGTGTAACCCACAAAATCCTCTTGGTGATGTGTATACGGAGGAAAATTTATTGGAATTTTTGCAGTTTGCAAGTCTTCATAAGCTTCACGTAATCGTGGATGAGATTTACATTCTTTCCGTTTTCGGAAAAGGAAGAACATGCCCGAGTGTGCTTTCTCTAGAGAATGTGCCTGGTAAAGAGCGAATTCACATGGTTTGGGGATTCAGTAAAGATTTTGCTCTCTCTGGATTTCGATGTGGAGTTCTCCATAGCTGGAGCAGCGATGTTAGACGGGCAATAAATCTCATTGCTTACTTCCACAGTGTCCCAGCTCCTATTCAAAGAGCGCTAACAGAACTTGTCTCCGACCACAAATGGCTTGATGATGTGTTTTTCAAAACCAATCGAGCAAGACTTCAACATGCACATGATACGGTAGCAGAGGAGTTGCGTGAACTAGGAGTCGAATATCTAGAGCGGGAATCAGGGTTATACATCTGGACCAACCTAAGCCCTTTCCTTGTTCATCAAGATCACGATGGAGAACTTGCATTGTTCAACCGCCTTATCGATGGTGGTCTGTACATCACACCTGGCTATGCTTTCCGATGCGCTGAACATGGATGGTTTCGAATGATATTTACTATTGAACCTGAGACCCTAGAACTTGCAATGGAACGGTTTCGAAAAATCTTACACTTGCACCGCAAGAGCAGTCAAGTACACCAGTGATAATCTGGAGCCAGTGCACCATTTAGTGTGAACTTATGCTGCGTAGAACACTTGTGAACACAATTAATGTCGCAAATTTGCGTCCGGCAAATTGTTAAAAACGATACGTTATTCCCTCGTGAATGTGTCGTTAACATCTTGGTGTATTTACTAACAAAGTTTGTTTCGTCGTGTTATAAATTAACTCTTGCACAGAATGTGTTAAAATATATTGTTACGTCGTTGTTCTGCACGAGACGCTAATATTGTAGCTCTAAAGTACTTAGCTTTTATAAAATATAGTACTCGTTTGACCATAAGAATATACTATGTATGTTGACTTTATATTAATTTTGAAAAGAATATCCTTAGCACTGTAATTGTTTGAAGTTACGAGTATCAGTCCACCACTAGACACATTTTTGACTGTCATCATTGGTTATTGTCTAATGCGGCATCGTTTGCTTCACACATACAGACCAATGAGAATTTTGTGTGCATCATAACTATATGAAATGCCCTATTTAAGGGACATCATACTATTACTTCCGCCAAGAAGTTATGTTTTTGTCGTTCATTGTTTGTTTATCTGTTTTGCAGACTGACTGTTGCTTAGCAAGATAAGCCGAAAACGTATGGATGAATTTTGACAAAATTTTCAGTGTGTGTCCGAACTGGGCACAAAGAGCAGTCATCCAACTAGAGTGAGGAACAACAGAAAAATAGATAAAATGAGGCGTGCTCCAAGAGTGTACTATCAGCAAGCCTTTATGATTTATACACAAAAAACATCTTTAGAGTTTTTGAAACAGCAGTCTGGAAATTAACGTTGGCGGATATCACAGTGACAACTTACCGTACGCTGATGACACTGCATAATTGGCAGAGTGTGAACAAGATCTTCAGGACATGTGGACAGAGTTAATGCAAAAAGAAAAGTTCGAATTAAAAATGAATGTTAAGATGCAAAAAAAATGGTTAGTAGTAAAAGAGGAAAGCCAACACCAAGTTATGTCCAGGTGGACGGAGCAGAAGTTGAGCAAGCTTAAAATTTCGTCTACCTGGGGCGCAAAAATTACAGAGGATTGTAGGAGTGAAAAGAAATTGAAGGAGGAATAGACATTGCAAAAACAGCCTTCTTCAAAAATGACCACGATAATAACACAATCTCAAATTCCACTGACAACAATGAATAGAATTTTAAGAGTTACATTGGACAACCCTGTTATATGGTGCTGAAATGTGGATAGTATCGAAAACAACCAGGGACCGTCCATACTCTTTTGAGATGTGGTGCTACAGAAAATTACTAAATATCAAGTGGACATACTGCAAACGAAGAAGAGTTAAGACAAATAATGTTATAGAAAGATCATTTAAAATCATCTAGAAGAGAATCTTCAAATTTTCAAAGGAGATTTGCTAAGAATATAGGAATTTCTGTGCCGATGTGAAGCTCGGTATGTAGGTCGCACTTCTCAAAACTTGGGTGACAGGATCAAACAACATGTTCCATCCACTGTGCGCCAAGCATCAATTCCTTCTAGAGAACAGCCATCTCGCGCTTTCAAAGCGAAAATGACTACCAAAACATGCAATCCTGCCATAGGCCAACATTTACTAGAAAATGCAGAATGTGCCAAAATGTATAAGGACGACAGTTTTTGGATACTTGGCACAGTTAGATCGTCCTTTCATCTTAGTGTATTAGAGTTTGTCTACATTAAAACAACAAAATCAGTACTCTGTAGGTAGGAAGAGGTTTTTTCTTCACTTTCTCTTAATCTTCTTGTTTATGATTGGCTAGTTTCGACCCATTTGATACAGAAAGGTTGCCATATATCTATACTTTTCTTTCTGATGATTCATACTCTAAAGAATGTTAGACAAACAAATCTTTTAAGTATGTTTTCAGCGCAATGTAGCAAATGTTCAAGGCGATGTCGGAAATTCTTGTTCTTAGACATTTTGGAACTTTCCAATTTTTTTAGTAACTTTTATTCTATGACAGAATTGCATTTTCTCTTAATCATTTAAGCTTTGAAATCGCTAGATGGCCGTTTTATAGGAGAAATTTATGGTTGGCGTGCATTGGCTGGAAGGTATTATTTAATCCTGTCCCCCATGAATCAGAGTGGTTTCATGATGGCGCTGGGATGGAAGTTGGAGAAGCTCGTTGTCAACTATTATGAACTTTGTTTTGCTAATCGATGATAAGCTTTTAAGAAGTAAAGTCGGTTGTATTTGTGTTTACATCATGTTCTAATGTCAAAAGGATATGTTACTTTGGATCCATGCACGCGGCTGCTGAAAAGACATCTCATCAGCTTCAAGGCCCTCGTGCAGCACACATCAATGATGATATCAAGGATGAGGTTAGAGAAATGTGTGATCATTTTCATGAGTTGCAAAGCAGTGTACAGTTTGACAGTGATTTTCTGGACAAATTGTGACTTTGTGTAAATCCATTGAGGAAAAATAAGTATCTGTAGATTGTGTTTTTAAGAAATGTGATAATATAAGAAATGACATCGTCGACAAATAAGATTATGCTCAGAATTAGGACCGCAAAAACAATTTTACAATCTTAGTATTTTCGAATCGGACGACCCAGAATCAAGGCTGGACACAGAAAATTTTATTAAATCCAACGTCAAGGAAATTCTTCTGATCAAGGATTATAACTAGAATTAGCAAGCTCATCCTGTAGGCCAGGAAAGAAAATTGTTTTGCTTGAAAAGATGGTACCAAAGTGAATGCCTTTCCTTGTCTCACTGAAGCTAGATTTGCAACGTGAAAGCGGAAGGAGAAATTTGCCTCTTCAGCTAGGAAATGAAACACGATAAGTCAAATTTCTCAATGACGTCTGTAAATGTACACTCAAAAAACGGGAAGCTTCAAAAGAAAAGCTGGTTAATGACAGTAAGAAGGGCATCATTGTCTTTTCAAAGGGAGTCTCTTCATTGCTTACAAGAAGTGTCGAGATTATACGTTTCGTAATGCTGAACTAACCAGAAGAGTGCTGTTCAGTAGTCTAGAGGGTCACTGAAGCAGAGGAAGACCCCGTCGGCAGTACGCTGATGACATCTGCAGGTGGACGGGCAGGGGCGCGAGGAACTGTATGCGGGCAGCAGAAGACAGGGGGCTAGAGGGTAATTGTCCAACATGCTTTGGAGGCGGCCAAAGGTCAAACTTGACCATGCCGAGGAAGAAGAAGAATACTGGCAATACCTCTCATAACAAGGATTGTGAAATATTTTTCAAGGTACATATTTCTTCTACAGGCTGCATAATGTTATGTTGTTTAAAGTCAAAATTTCTTTGTTACTGTTTTCATCTCTTTTTTCAGATTAATTAACCATGTCAAGCAATGCTAGATTTCCTCTTTTTGGCATTAGCATAGAAATGTAGATATTAAGGACAAGCTTGTCTTCTACAAAAGTTGTGGTAATCAGATGCGTATGAAATGCAACCATATCAAAGTTCTTGATTATGATGTTGCATGGTTTTGTAAGATGTGCACAAAAAACATCAACTTCAGTTATTACAATAACTATGTACACTTCTTGCGTTAAAGAATGAGCTTCTTCATGTCATACAAATATCAGGAGTCTTTCTAGTCCTTTTATTAAACTTGTTCCCACCCTGAAAAGTGAATATAAATATGAAAAATAAACTTTGAGGTTATTGGGTTATTTGAGATCTGTAATTTGTTTGCGAGTCCTATGAAAATGAGTGTGGAAATTCTTGGTCATCGATGCTTTTCAGGACAGTTATAGTCACCTGGTGGTTTAGCGCTGTATGTAAAGACAGGTCTTTTACCAGCTCCCAGACCTCATTTAAGTATGCATAATTCTGATTATGAATCTGTTTGGGTTGAGATTGACAACAGGAAATATAATAATGACATGCCTTTCTGTGTCTCCTTGAAGTTTTATCAAACCAGCTCTGTCTAATAAACACGTTTTTATGCTTAGACGCTTCAATGTTAACTAACTGATAGTGGTGTCGCCAGCCCAAACAAATTGAGGTGGACCCAAAAAAATTGCTCGACCATGCCCTTCAGACTCTCAGAAAACGTGGGAAACGCCTTTTTAAATATTTTAAATCTATTTGGAAATTTTTGGAAAGCCAACTTTCTCAAGCAGCATTTTTCGTAACGGGGGCTTTTTTGCGGGAATGAAAATCGAAACAGTGAAGTATATCAATTATCTATTTACGAGTAAGAAAAAGCAAGTTTTAAAAACTTCTAAAAGCGTGTCCTGTTCAATTTTGTCGGCGATGTCTCTTTCAATGCTAATTTTCATAAGATGTTGCAAGCGTTGGTCTGACATTGAAGCATGCAAGTATGTATTTAATGTCTTGACTTTGCTGTGTGCTCTTTCACAAGATGCTTTTGTTACCGTTAATGTGGAAATGATTTTCATAACCTCGAATAAATCTGGGAAGAGATTGCTTAATTCATTTTTGCCGAATATTTTAAGTAATGTTGGAAGGCACTGTCGTATCTGTGGCATTATATATGCTTTGTCACTCTCTGCTCTTTCCCTTTCCTTCAAATGATCTGTGTATTCCTTTTTCCAAGTTTCAACCTCGGTTGATTTTACGAATAACTTAAAATGATGGCCAACACGTTCACTAGCCACATTGTAAAACGCTGCAATCTGCTTTACTTTCCCCGCGTTTTCTTCCATCAGCTTCGTAGGGTGGGATGTACTTGCCTGAAGCAAAATGTCACACGCCTGAGAAGAAAATCTTCTGTCGAGCTCATTTTGAGCTTGAACCGATTTTTCTGAGACTGAGATGGATCCGGCTGATTTTCTTGCATAGCGCTGCTTTCTCCCTATAGGATTCCAGAGCCATCACAAAAATGAGCTGGGATGGTGCGTTTCCGCTTTGAAACTCCTTCTTTTTCCAGACTAGTTAATTGAAGTTGCGTCATCTAGCAGTAATTGTCCGCTTCTTGAATGAATTCCTCTATTTTTGCATCATTTCTGAGATCTTTTAAGGCCTGCTTCAAGACCAGAGACAGCTGATACATGGTCCATCTCTTTAAACTGTAGATATGCCTACTCAGATTTGCATAGGGCGAAGCAAGTCTTTAAGACAAAACATGCTACAATAAACTTGAATTTCTGCATCCTCACTAGCAAACCCTCAGCTGACTGACATCACTTTTAGCATTTCTACAATGGCTGGCATGGTGTTGACTACTGTCTCAAGGTTATCTGTTTTAGCTGCCCACCTGGTGTCTGACAGTGAATGCAGGGCTATTTTTCCCTTCTTTTTTTCCTTTTCTCGCAGTTTTTTTTGTGCAAGGCGGGCGCATCTTTTGGAGATCTTTCCAGACAGAGGTATATGGAACTTATGATGTCGAATACATGGTTTACTGTTGGAACTGTATCCACACTCTTCTCCAAAACAAGAATGAGCCTATGGGAGAAACAGTGAAAATAGATCGACTTAGTTGCACCCGCGGCTGTCAAATGTTGCTGGACACCCTCGTCTTTCCTTGACATATTACTTGCACCATGGAGACCCCTTCCCTACTAAATTGGCAATAGGAAGTGTCATCTCTTCCAGTATAGCTATAATGACTTCAGTACGTTTTTTCCTTTGATGATATCAACGTGTTCCAGCTTGATACAACGTTCCCAGATGCTGAAATCATACACATACCTGACAATCACCGACATGAATGCCGGCTTGCGATGTGACTTCATCACACTCAATCGAAAAGTGCTTCGAGCATAAAACCTCACTTTTGATTCTGAATGCTGCAATTCCTCTCTACTTGAGCAGATCAATGTGGTATCATCTGCATACCTCAGATTACTTATTAGTCTACCA
>JANTCA010034421.1:0-69359 GCA_024741275.1 Chironex yamaguchii | reverse complement strand
TTCGAGAGACACTTCTACCATCATCAAGCTCTATTGGGAGAAGTGTCTCTCGAAACGTAGCTCATAAAAAGCATACGACTCATGTCATGACAAAGCTCCTGTCTAAAATATTCATATTTTCCTCAAAGCGACAAAACGTCTTGACGCCATTTTAATTTTGTCATGAGCTCTCGAGACTGATCTGGCTTTTTATTGCAGACTTCATTCGCTTACGTTCGAAGCAACTCTTTTCGCTTCTAAAAGTGGCTGTATCCGAGTGCTTACTGTCTACCGCGCACTCAAAACTTTAAAAAGGTCCATTCACGCGAACGTATTTGCCTTTTGAAAACAAGTTTTATTAACTCATTGCATACTTGTTTTGCGTATGTATTCCTTATTAGGTCCAGAACGTTTGGGCTTGTTAGTGGCATTCCAAATGCGATTATATCATTTTTCGGCCTTGCTAATACGATCCGTGAGTTCCTTTTAGCCATAATGTCTACTAGTATTGAAGTAGTATGCGTATTCTTTTAGTGAGTTTGGAACTTTCTCTAGCCTTCTCCTTACACTGCTACAAAGCTGTTGAAGGCATCCAGGCCAACGTTGAGATTTCTTACTTTCATTGACACTGCTTTTTTCCTCGAAGGCGATGAAGCTTATTACCGAACATGACGTACTGAAGATTGTGCTCGAAACTTTTTTTGAGCATCTGGAACCTGCCATAAACTGTAAGCATCAATTGTGTTTCCATTTTCTAAAACGCGAACAGTTTTTATTCTTGTATGGAACGCTTTGCGATTTGGTGTTAGTTTGCGCAACTAATTATTCTTTTTTGTCTGATATTGCATTGTTTCTACATTCAGCAAGTGGCGTCCTTACGTCTTGTCAGAATTCTGTTGTAGTGTTTTTACTATAAACAAGTCAAAGAAAGATAACATTGCACCTTGACTATTAGTTGGCTTTTGTGAGTAGATGACATTTATGAAGTCGCAACTGACAGTAAAGCTACGGTGTATCTACATTTGCGAAAACAGTATCTTAGCACGCAGTACATATGGGATGGTTGCCATGTAAATCGATTCATTTAGCCATCATTTCCTGGAGTTCGTAGTTTTTTCGTAGTTTTAACGGTAAAAATTTGCAAACAAACTTGATAAGTTTTCCCCGTGCTTTTTGCTGTGATT
Source organism: Chironex yamaguchii (assembly GCA_024741275.1). Lineage (NCBI taxonomy): Eukaryota > Metazoa > Cnidaria > Cubozoa > Chirodropida > Chirodropidae > Chironex > Chironex yamaguchii. Next base: position 68,196 of record JANTCA010034421.1, on the reverse strand, counting down.
TTTAAACTTTTATCACGACTACGTTCAAACGAAATTTTTATGGAACCAAGCATCCGTGGTTTCCGTCGTGGTTTGAATCGTTCCCTACTTACTTCAAAATCCTACATTGCTACCAGAAACTGTGCGAAAAATAAGCCTATAAGAAATAGCCGCCACGGATATTTGTCAAACTAACTTCATAGACATTTTTAAGGCAGTTTGTCTGTCTGTTGGCTTTAATAACAATAATTAGATGTCGCTTATTAAAGTTATTGAGTCGCAAGTTTGTTATTTTCATTGCCGTCTATGTTTTACCGCGTGAATAGGTTGCATAATCGTCAAATTAGTTATATTTTTGGCTTTTTCCGTGCATTTCAGGTGATAACTGTATAGATTTTCAAAGTGGAGCATCACGAGTACAACTGAAAAGAGCTTGTTACGTCTTACATGATTTAGGGTAAGGTTCTTAAGTTTCGCCCCGTTTACTGTGGCTAACGCTTTCAGGTGTTTCCATGCATTTATTGCCATTGAAATTTCACAATGCCAAGGTGGCAAGATGTTTTGTCGTTGAAATTCGTTTTTTGATTGTCTTATTTTAGCACGGCCAATGTTATGTCTTATGCAGGATAAAAATTTTCTGATACTGAAAGTTAGTCTCGGTCTGATGTTAGCTTCTAAATAGTTATATTTAATTGAAAATTTCGCCTTGAAAATTTGACATTTCGCCAAAAACATACTTTAAAGCTTTTTTCGTTTGACACTCTTCAGAATGAATCGTCAGAAAGGAAAGTATGTGTATATGGGAACCTATTTATACGAAACATGTTTCAAAACTAGCCAGTCATAAACACGAAAGGAAACAGAGAAAGAGGAAATGAAGAAACAAAACATTTTTGGAAGAGTCCAAGTGGAAAAACGTCTTTCTGCCTGCCTACAGAGTACTGGTTTTCTTGTTTTAATGTAGACAGACTCCAGTGCATTAAGATGAAAGGACGATCTAGCTGTGCCAATTATAAAAACTTAACCAGTTACATCCAGCTCTCAAATTTACGGTTGAAAAGGAACAAGATAGTTTATTACCTTTCCTTGATGTTTCGGTGGAAAAAACCGACACTAATTTGTTAACAACAGTTTACCGAAAAGCTACTTTTACTGGTCAGTACATTTGTTGGAATTCTTTTTGTCCAAAAATCGGGATAATCAACCTTATCAAAACACTTTCCCATAGAGCACTTTGTATCTGTTCAAAATCTAAATTAAATTCGGAACTAGGGAAACGATTAGGCTCAGGATTTTTTGCTGTCTTCATTCATTTAGTAGACTAAGCTTTGGACTTGTTATTTGGGACTTGAGTTAGACATCGACAGTATAAGGTCGATTTTTCTAGACCAGTTACATGCAAGATAGATAAATAGAAAAGATGGTGTTAGGGAGATTCTTTTTTATTTGGATTCTATTTCTTATCTGAACTATATCGCGCGTGATTAAATACAATCTCAAACAACATTTTCACTTGGACGCGATCACATTTGATTTGTGCTTACGTAAAAGTAAACGCCGAAAATTGAATACTCACCTTCATGATGGAGTGACAGTCTTAAGCACAGTCTTTCCTTTCTTTATCAAGGAAGTGAATATTTTACATCAAATATGAACCTTAACAGATCCCATTTTGCAATACTAGGTTGGTTTGTTATGGCCAAAGCTTTTAAGTCTTGTATATGCCGGGAATAATTTACAACTCATTTTCATTAACATTTGTGCTCCAAAACTCACTGGTATGACTTGAAATTTCCTGCAATACTCAAATTCTATATTTGTAGATCTACTTTTATTGTGAATGTGTAAAATTTTTTAAAGATTTACAAATGTTAATGTGTGCTTATCAATGATATTTGCATTTATCATTTCTGCGTCACTTTTTAAATCCAGCATGTGCTTAAGTGCAAATGCTGTTTTTGGTTTCTGTGTATTACGGCTAGTTATTGCTTCCTGTTCGATTACGATAATTTCTCATCTTATTACAGATATCTTCTTCATCATAAACCTGAGCAATGGACCTCACAACTACGAACACGATTTTTGTCTGCTCTTGATGTGATCTTAAAAATACTGACAGCAATGCAGGTATGAAACTGACGTATAAGCATTGCATTATATCAACAGCAGTTTAATGGTTTGTTTGTTGGGTTAAATGTCTTGACTTTTATTTTAAACCAACTTGCGAAGTAACATCTTAGTGGCCCATGATTCGTCTATACAAATCGAGATTTTTGTAGTACCACATCTATTTGCTTTGGTCATTATTTAATACCCTGTCTATATGTTTCTCGTTTGCAGGGGATGGATTCTGTGGTAAGAAAACGTGATAGCCACATTGAGTTCGAGCCCAACTGGGAATCTGGATTTTTACTTCAGTTTTGGATCATGCCGATTATTGAGGATATGCTTGGATGGTGTACAAGTGATGTAAGAAAATGGGAATAATAGATATCTATTTACCTTGCATTGAATAGTTTGTTGTTACTATTGTTATTTTAACATTGATCTTTTATGATGTTTTACTGTGTATTGTTGAAATACACTGTATATTTCTGTATTTGATGTGTACCATGATTTTTTTCTAAAGATGTCAAATGTTAGAAAAGCAGTTTGATACGTTCAAGTCATGTCTCTTTTTCTGAAAATTATCAGCCAGTTTGTTATATTGAGTGCACACTACGCATTTTGCCTGGAATACCCATTGCAAATGTATTTTAAAATTCTACTGCGTGTAATAAAGTATTGAAGTGATACAATGTGAGTGTAGATAATTGTTACATTCTGAAATATCGCAAATTAGAATCAAAGAGTTCAAGGGGAAACGTTTTCAAACCAATTTTCTTAAAAGGGCAATGAAACCAGTTTTGTTTGTGAGAGGAATGTACATAAATAGACTTTGAGGAGTGAGTAAGCAGGTGATTGGTTTGAGATTGACAGGAGTGTATATAATGTTGCAAAGTGTGTTGAAGGTACCGCTTTACTAATATTACTATCGTTGATGATCTAGAGACAGACAAAAGTGAAAGAGAGTATGCATGACGCAAACATTGATTTGACACTTCAATCAATCACATTTTATATTGTGATGTTTTATTAGCATGAGCAGTCTGTTGCAATAAGACTCCTTTTAGGTGTGGTTGCCTTTATTTATGACACCCAGAAGTGTTTGCATTGCGTCTGTTCACCACATAGTATTTAAACCATTCTCCACGTTTTTTAGGCTTTTGTCCTTAAAAAGGCAGTGAAGAAGTGTATTACGCTGCTTGGAAAAATGAAACATAAGTTTGTTCAGAAGAACAACCTTGGTAAGCTGGCTCGTTGAATAGTATAAGTGAGGGATGTATTAGATCTGTAAAAAGAAGTATAACGTTATTTTAGGTCTTGTACTTTTAGCGTATTTTAGTCTTAGGTGTAAAGCTCTTCATGTATGGTTGTGACCGTCAACCGTTATTGTCACGACAGTTGAGATGAATCTCGACACTTTTGTTGAGGTTTTCGGTAGTTTTAACTTTACTGTTCACAGTATTGTTTATTCGCCATAAAAGCCATTTCAAATAATTGTCTTTTCATGAGACCCAGGTTCGACGTCCCGGTGATCGTAATCATACCTTTTCTTCAGTATCTTCTACTCAATTTGATTCGTCTTTAGACTCTTCGACCCCATCTGTATTTGTAATCGTGGAAACGTTTACTTCTTCAGTCATAGTGTCTAGCATATAGATTCAATATTCGTTAACTTTGGTTTCCAAAGTAAGCAATGTACATCTCTTTAAGTGATGTACTTCTTTGTCCCCCAGAAGTAGAACCTGGCCACATAACAATCTTGTATGATGTTTCATCGCGACCAGTAACAGTGCATATGCCGCTTACAAGGTTTTTGGCAGGTAAGACAACGTGTCCTTTGTTTACGGAAAATTTTAAAGCGATTTCTTAACCTCTTTTCTAAATGTATTAGGGTTAATTCGTTTTATAGATGCGGTGTCACTCACCTCTTCATTTGGGCTGTTTGTGCATTTGTTCGTTTGAGACTACTCTTTGTTTTTGTGTTATAAGCAGCAGGAACAATCCGTCGTCTGTTTATTATACGCGTTTCAGCTGATTTTACAAATCGACCCTGACTGTTGATTACCTCCATAACGTAAGTCCAATTGTTACGCTCAGTAAGTTAGACGATAGCTCCCGAGCTTAGAAGATGTGTTGCCCAAGACTTGCAGATTTAGTTCTCAGAATTATCCACCAAAACTCGCCTACTATATTCTGGGTCAGCCAATCCTGGAATTGATTTATGAGATATTTGACTTGGTTTAGTTTCTAGATCTACGGAGCAAGTCACCTTTCACTTCGGTTCCATATGCTGTTATCAGTGAAGTCAGTTTATGAGTTTATCTGCACACCTAATATGAACATACCACTGTTTTAAGAATGTGTGACTTGTGTTTTAATGCCAAAGTGTTATTTAAGGATTTGAAAACGTGCGTGCCAGCGCGTTTACTACAGTTGTGATAGGCAGTTTTCTCGTCGGCCTTGCACTGGGTTAGTTGTATAAAACACAATTTAAACGTTTTACTCTCCGTAGGTCTGTTGACTGGCTGTGCTAAGCATGACCTTACATTGCAAGAAGTGATGCGACTTGATGATGTTGTGAGTATAACCAGTAAACTATTGTCGCTTTAAGTTGCAATGGTAACTAACTGGTGGTCTGGTATATAGTCATTTTCTGTTGCAAAATTTAGTGTGCCAAAATGAATCACCATGGAACTTCCTAAATCTCTGTCCCCGTCAGTCATAGTATAGGACAAATTTTCGATCCGTCCTACCGTCCTCTGTGTTTTACGCTGTGTTACTTTTTATCCAGTCAGTGTGTAAATGCCTTCCAGTTTTCTGGAGTTAGAATTGTTTTACTATCAACAAGGGCTCCAGCGCCATGCTTAGACGCATTGTTAATTTCTTTCGTAAGTGAGCATCCATTTTGTTACCCTTTATATACTTTTGTGGATCAGTATCGCAGACCTTAAAAAGGTTTTATAATGTATCGCTGTATTGCTGGTCTGTACAGGTACAACAGCGTCGGCTATTTGTAACGGCCAAAAACTTGTACCAGACAAGAGGGCATTTGTAGTGCACCACTTGCTCATCCATAAACAGGAAGACTAGACCAATACAAGTTTTGCGGCATACCAAAAAGTAATCCAGTTAGTGAAAACGTGATGTTTGTCAGGAACCACATTAAAAGACCTCATATGGCCATAATTTTAAACGAATTTGGATACCGAATACGCATTTTTTGTCAGTCCAAAATTATTATTAAGGCCCATCTACACGATCATACGTTTGTTGTGAACATCATACATTTTGACTGATCACGTATACGCTTCAGTGAACATACCTGGGTACATGTGGACGTGTTTTAATTTTCATCCTTGTTCCAGCTGTAAATCAATTAAAAGTTTAAATGGGACGAAGTGAGCTCACCCCTTGAGGTTTGCTAAACAAGCTGAGCCGTGAAACATGCTTTTGGTCTTGGGTAGGATCTTCGAAAGAGTTAAGTTCATACCTGTAGCAAGAAATCATAGGGTGAGGATGAGTGTTTCACATGAAGACATTGCAAGCTTCATTGTACTGTATTTCCTTTCGAAAGCTTTTGGCTAACTTTTGCCAAAAGCTCAAGGAATGAGTCCATATGAAAAATTCTCAAAACATTTCTTATTTAGGTCGGTCTCTTTCGGCTCTTTTAAAAGGGTATGGTAAACTCCACTCTTTTGGAGATAAATTGTTTCACACTTTTACCATTCTCTTTCTTCTGTGCTTTATTTCTTCCTTGCTTTGGACAACGTAAAATTACGGTTACAGTAGTGACGTATGAAAGTACCATCAGTTTGCAAGCTTCCGTAATTGAGGGCCAAGAATATTTTTAAAAAATTAACTTTAATAGGTTTTCGAGTTGGCACGAAAATTGCTTTAAACAGCCTCACACATGTTCCTCTGGACAGTACGCCCATCAAACTTGAACGTTGTCATAACCGTGTTCGCGAACCAATTTATGATCGTGCAGACATGCCTTTAGTCATCAGTGAAACATCTACACGGAATGATAATTGATGTATAAATTTGTAACTTAAAGTTGCAAATGTTATTTTGCTGATATTGCTAGCCCCACAAAATGTTATATTTTGCTAATGCATACCAGCTCCACGTCACTACATTTTTATGACGTTTGAAGTATTTCATATCACGCTCGTGGATATTTATTCTGCACTGACAATAGTAATAAGAGTAGTGTTAATGGCAGTATCATAAAGAAATAGCGATAAGGCTATCTATGTTGACGGCAGTTTGCCAGGTGCCTCCAGTGATGGTAATTGTGATGACGTCTCTGATGGTAGATGTCGTCATATAGGTAGCAGTATTAGTGACGATTCTAGGATTGATGGTGGGAAGAAGCTGATCTGATCAACTGATATAAGGACCATATGATATTTCCTGCCACGAATCCTACTCTTGTCGTAAGCTTTGTTCTTCTTCCTATTTTTGAAATGTTTGTGTCTTCTAGGGTGTACGTGGATACTTGGCTTTGATGGAGTTTTCTTTAAGGGCTCTAGTCCTAATGGCCCAAGTTTCAGCTCGAATGTGGAGAAGAAACGGCTATGCGATCTTAAATCAGGTAAGAAAGGTTTATTGACATGAAGCAATGTAAGCACCCGGTATGAGGTTCAAATTCCGAACGTGTTAGTGAAACACGTATTACGGGTACGTAAACTTTGTGACTTCCGTCTTATGCGCTTGTTACGGCTTATCAAGATCAACATTGTACATTCAATTGGATGTCGTATTTGTCTTTATTTAATTTGTAATCAAGATTTGCTTTGTCAGTAAACAATATTTTCTTCCTTCCCTCGTTACCCAATAATGCCTGCAATACACAGTGATGTCAGTAAGTTGCTTCACACGCTAATTTTTTCCATGTTTGCTTTGTTTTTAGGTCTCTTACTACCAGAATGTTCGATGTGTCTCCGAGATGTACGATAGAGATATCATCATGTTACAGGTAACATATTCAGTAGCCGCTTTCAATATTTAACTCCAATTGGCTCGCTTTGCATAGCTAGAGTTCTGTAACTCTTTTAGTTCTTGCTGAGCTCGACAAATTGGTTGGATTAGAGTTTTCTAGTCACATTTCCTTTTGATTGTTGGATTGTGGCGACTGGACTGTTTTATACAATACGTTAAAAATAATTTCGGGAATTTATCACTCACGTTTATTCTTTCCACACCAAAAAATTTCATTACTTGTATTAATACGCTTCACTCCGTTCCCTTCCTTCCACTCCTCTTCTCCTCCTCCCTCTCTTCCTCCTCTTCTTTTCCTCCCACTCTTCTTTTCCGCCCTCTCTTCTTTTCCTCCCTCTCTTCCTCTTCTCTTCCTCTTCTCTTCTTCCCCCTCCTCCTCCCCTCTTCTTCCTCCTCCTCCCCTCTTCTTCCTCCTCCCCTCTTCCTCCTCCTCCCCTCTTCCTTCTCCTCCCCTCCTCCTCCTTTTTTCTTCCTCCTCCTTTTTTCTTCCTCCTCCTTTTTTCTTCCTCCTCCTTTTTTCTTCCTCCTCCTTTCTTCCTCCTCTCCTTTCTTCCTCCTCCTTTCTTCCTCCTCCTCCTTTCCTCCTCCTCCCTCTTCTCTCGCTCCGTTTTTACTATCACTTCTTCATTGTGACGATCTATAGTTCATTCGGTTTTGGAGCTTGAGCACATTTATTGCCATCGGTGGCATTGTGAAGCCCTAGGCATCAACCTTATGATATTCGAGCAGCCAATGAGCTTTCGATCAAATCTCTAGCTTTTATCGTTTGGTGAGTTGTCTAATGTATCATTGGCTGTATACATGCTTCAGGGGTACATTGCGTAATATCGTGTACAATCTTTTAGGTTGCTGCAGCTTGTATGGACCCAGATCACTTTCTTACAGCTTTGCTTGATAAATATGGACTATTTGACTGGATTAGGTAATTCAATGTCTTAACTTTTTTTATTTGTTAGTTAGTTTGTTCGACTGTTCATTTGTTGTATTTTTCTTCGATTGAGGAGTGCTTAGCGCTGACAAATGGATGCCCTGTGCTTGCTACAATGTGACAAATTATTATAACTGAAGCTACGAGAACCGGGAGATTTGTTGTTGTTTATATCAGGTAAAAGGTAAAATTCCTCCCGTTTCAAATACGAATAAAAGGGCCAGGATTAAGCTAACCTGTATATACAAATCATAAGCTTGGCACACCATTTTGATGACCGAAAGCATAAAACTGCTATGTCTCAGCACATATGGCATGGAGTATTTACTGGAATGGTTCTTACATCATGTGTTACAAGAAAAAATTGTATTTGTTCTTCAACTCAACAAGAAAACGTCTGCGCTGCCCTAGTCTTGTTTGACGGTAAACATCGTAAAACATTTTTTGAAGTGTCCTTTAATATTTTGAAAGTACCACCAATAAATCCTATTTGCCTGCTTCCGTAGACTTGATTACGATGAAGATTTGTTGGACGAGGTTGGTATCTAAATTCTATTTTGCTTTACAGAAACTAAAGTAGTAATGATTAGAGTAGATAATATCTAAGAGACTTGTAAGAAAGGAGTATAGTTAGTTCTTGTTTTTTTCTAACTACTGCCAACGATATTCATGATTTGCAAACTTCATTGACAGTAATGAATACTTATTTTAACCCAAACTTTACCATAAGACAGTGGTGATGTTCAAGGTGGACTGTACGGTGTTTTGTTGTTGGTTTCCATCCATCCAAGACCATCGTTAGCATGTTCACCTTTTATAATCAAGTCAAACATTGTGAACCGTTCGAATTTGAAATAAAGGGTTGAATAGCAAACGAATTGAGTATTCTTCGTAAATATGTGTTGTGGAGCCTATAGCAGTTGTTCCAAATACAGTTAGGATACTGAATCCCTTTTGAAGTCAAGGCACCCGTGCGTCTTATATTCGAATAGCAATGACTAGTTCATATGTAGTGTTGTTTAATTTTATAATGCTGACATATTAGTTGGGGTATTGTATTCTGGACTTTCAACTCGACACGCTTTGTCTTACGCTATGCGTTTCGAACGGTACTCGGGTGACAAACTACGATAATACATTGATTGCAAGGACAAACGTTACTGTTGTGTTCCAACAGGTTGCTTAGGCGGCTTTGGGAGGGAGGATTCTTGCCATAGCATTTGAGGATGCGGTTTGAATACCTTTACACCGGGAGTACACATTTTGTTGTGAAAAGTCTTGTCTGTTTAAGCGCGAGTGTTGTATGATATACCTACGTATAAATATTTTACATTCCGCAAACGTCACACGGTTATGCTATATTTTTGGTTGATTTTAGGACGGTCAAGGGCGAATCATCGTGCTTTCAGAAGAATTCCTTTTGACTGTTCTTGCAGTCCTAGGTAAACAATTTATTTTTTTGGAGACCGAGAATGTTTGTTTACCTTAGCAGCGTTGCTTATAGAGTATAAAGTGCTCGTAGGGAATGTGTAGCATTCGCAGATGTTTGTTGCATTTATTTTGAAAACATAGATCTAAACTTAATTTCACAATTTTTGTTGTTGTTGGTGTTGTTCTTGCGTAGCTTCAGATTCCTTGCAGTGGGCAGAATCCGGCTACGAATAGTGCGATGACAATTTGCGTCACTCCATTCCACGAAATGCATTTTACAACGACATCAAATGATGCTTGCAGGACCGCTGCCATCTCTGCAACTTGGTTGTACGGGAGAGTCACACCTATTCCTCTCCCAACCCTCCTCCTTTCTCATCCTGGACTTGGGACCAGGCAATGGCGGAGTTCAATTTTAGTATGTTATTGGAGCGGTCAACATTCTGACACCCAATTTTTTACATTGCTATTTCAGGAGAGCGCCATGTCATTGGTGTTGGACAGGTGTCCTCAAAGGACATCCTTCAAAGAGAGGTCATTCACCAGTTGGCACTTGAACCTGCATCACGAAGTGAGATTGTGAAAAATCTGCCTTGTAAGGATCCAGACGATGTACGTTCCAAGCATAGCTTGAATTTGTTTTGGTTTCTTGACTCATTTTTTATGTGTCTATCTGTTTGTTTGTAACGTATTTGTATTTATACTAACATAATATTATTGCCTTTGTGCACCGGACTTGTTCAAAATGCCTTTCAGTTGAGATTTTTTATTCCCAATTGAATATTACAGAAGAGATCCTTATGTACACTCGTTTTTGACGTACGCTTTGTTGGCAATAGGGAAACAAGTTGCTAAGGGGGAAGGTTTTCAAATCCAAGTCAAGTATGTAACATACTGACTACGAAAAAATATATAATATTTGTTTGTTTCCTTTTTTAGCAACTTGCATCCGGTCACAATAATAAAACTCACTCCCCTTTTTGGACCTAACGTGTATCAGGGCAAAGATACTCTCCTTGGACTTTCTCTCAGTGATCTTTAGTTGTCACTTTAACAGTCATAAGTATTACCGGTTTTGCTTTTCGTTTTTCTTGACGCGGTTTTCCCCGTCACTTGCATCTGACAGTTTGTTATGTTTTCATACGCCAAGTTGCACGTTATTTCCTTCCAAGGGCTGTCTCACTATTTATGTGTTTTTCTGTAACTTTTCACCTCTCAGGACGAAAGTTGTAACTTTGAAGCCCAACTGGATGATGTTTTAAACACTGTCGCCGAATTCAGGTTCTCATCTTGTATTGCATTGATTTTTGGTATAGTGTTTGTTGAAGCTTTAATGTGAATAATGTGTCAAATTACTCAGAAATGTAATAAAAACGTGTAGCCAAAACAATAAAAGTCAGTGCATGCAAAGCACTGTACTTTTTCACTTGGTTGCTGTGTATGTCATTACCTTCGTTTTCCTTCACTCTACAGCTGGGGGTGGGGGTGGCGCAAAAGCTACTCTTTTCGTTTAATATCTGCCTGTGTTCGTATAGTAGATTTAGGGGGTTCTTCTCACTGTTTTTATGTAACGTAAAACTATGTCGTTTCAAGCTTTAGGTTTTTTTAATATTCTTGTTATTACGCACAAGCATTGGTAGTCATTTTCGCAAGTGCCCACGTTTAAGACAGCCCGTTCGTTTGATTAGTGATTCCACTATGTCGTGGAGAAAGTACAGATTTGACTAACTGCAGTCTTGCGTTTAATTTAGATTTTTTCAGTTGTAATTTTCTAGTATATTCCCGAATATTTCACAGCCCTCGGCTTATTTCTTTGCGATATTTAGTTCAAATTGTGTAAACAGAATTTTGGAAGAAACTTGCTAAGTATTAATTTTTTTTCCTAAATTGTTTTTGCAACTCGCTTCATATGTCATCGATCTTGCTACTTTTCCCACCTTATTTGTTGTCACTTGTTGCATGTATTGCTATTGTCTTGCTATTTGACATTTTTGGCTTTTTTAAACGTAATGTCAAATTGTTTGCCGTATATTTTAGGAAACCGGGTGTAACTGGGAAAGGATTATACGAGTTAAAGAAAGTATATTCGTCTGATTGTAATCAATACTTTTACCACTACACGCGATCTGAGCAATCTAAGGTGAGTCAGGATGTATCCAAAAACACGATGTCATTGGCAATTGTAAAGAATTACCTTATTTATGGAAGCTCTCTAATCCTAGTCTGGATACTTCTTTGATACTTTTAATCTGTAAAATAAGCGGTGCAAGTTGGAGGCAAGACGGGTTAACTTCGGTAAGACAATCTTCTTCAGCACAGCATACTATAAGTGTCCATTTACTTGTGTAATTATATTTAATACATCTGTGCATAATAAGTCATTTAATAAAACTTATTTTTGATTCTTATTAAAGTATTATACTGCCAAGACAAAATTTTGCAAAGATAAAAGTACCGAATTGTAAGGAGACCGCTAGGTACAGTTGACCAAGTTCATATCTCACTATTGTTGCATTACTGATTTACATTCTTATCGCTCACTAAGCAATCCGCTTGCGTCAATTGTTTGAGAATGTTTTATTACCTTGATGTAGGCACTGGAAATCAGGCGTAAAGAAGCAAAGAAACAACAGCCCCTAAGTAAGTAATACGTTATAAGCTACTTGCCAAGCTCAAACTGTATTTTATGGTGGTGGGATGTAATTCCTTTTGCCCATTATAGGGTTGATCTTTTTCAAAGTTGAGCTTGCTTAAGTTAATGTGCGAAATGTTATTTTGGTATACCCCAAGCAGCCAAACGAAGGCCCTATTCTTGTTAACAGGCATTTCTGATATTTTACCAATTGCAAACAGATGTAATACTTAAAATGATGATATCCAAATAGTTCGCATGCCATTTCAGATCACAATGACTGGAATAGGATGAAAAGACGATCTTCTTCTTAGGAAGTGAATGCCAAGAGAGTCATTGGGAGCAAATATTCAAATTGTTAGCCATAGAGATTTGAGGAGGTTAGACCGGGTTACTGATAAAAGAGATAAATTACTTTAATTGGGCATGGGCATGGTAAAAGAAGTTCATCGGTAATGAGGCAGTAAAAACCAACAATGATTTTGCGTTTGCCAAGCACCAGGTCTGCTAAATTTAGAGATCTGTTCTATTTTGCTTTGTCGATAGACTGGTAAACTGTTGTTACTGAAGTCTACTTTTTTAAGGTTTATGCTACGAAAATTTAAAAATTCTTCTTTATGTAACTTATGTAGAAATTATTTTGTTTTTTGAGCTGAATAATTCCAGTGCTTCTATTTTATGTTAATTAAGTTTGCTTTAGTTTAACAGTCATTTTAAATACAATTAGTTTCGTCTGCACCGTGCACCTGTACAATGTATTACAGAATTTTGTGACTTAAATGCCTTCTTTGACATAAACGCAATCGGTGTATGAATTTGTAATACCTGAAGCCCAACACACTAAACCCCGTGAAAATTTGCCAGTTGTTGTTACGTCTGTCATAAAGTAGATATTTGAAAGCTTGTTACGCAGGATTTGGAAGTTCTATTGCAGTAGGCGTTTGCTGTTTCTGTTAACAAATCAATATTCTTCCAAAGTTAAAGCCGTTGTATGACTTTAAACCTATTCCTTTTAAGTAACACAGACTCTTTTTATTGATACTATGTTAAATGTTAGTATTATAGAACGTAAATGACTGTTATTTGTAGAAGGTGTATTTAAGGCGCCTCAGGGAGTTCGAGCTCCGCTGTATAGTTTAAAATACACTTATACTTTAAAGTTGTGACAACGAAGATGATACTTAAACGTTAGTGGACAATTGCTGCTCAGAGACTGAGAAAGATAGTGAGAAAGGCAAAGAGAGAGTTAGTGAGGTAGCCAGTTGTCTTTATCTAATGACATTACCCTGTATGTAGTAGCTCTTTAGTTATTCCACCTATTTCTACGATAGTGTCAGTGTTGCAAGATTGTCTTTTTCCATCTAGTTTTCCGTCCTCCTCCTCCGCCGGAATTTTGCAAGCCATTTGTTCCAGTCTCGAGGATTTTGCATTGTGCAAAGCTATCCAAACTTCTTGCAGTTATATTCCTGCGTGCTCTGAAAGGGACTTCCAAGATAACACCAGAGACAGCCATCGAAGAGGTAATTGTATTCTCTCGATTTGCCTTCATCCGTTTTTTCGATAATTGCAGGGTCCCTAACGACTTCGATAGCTTTGAAATCCGGGAATATCAGGGGGATTTGCCTTTTTCTCTTTGGTTTATAATTCGTTCATTTCTATTATGGTGTAAGTCTGTAAGTAAGCTAGGATGTTGTTAAAATCGATGATATCTGAAGAATCTTTCCTGCCTTTTACTTATCGTCAAGAGGCTATGTTTACAGTACTGAAATGTGTTTATCACGTCACTTACTCGATCGTTTTTTGTGTTTATACATGACTTAACTTGAGCGAAATGCTCACTGAAACATTATGTCGTTTAGTATCATGAACTCTTGTGGGTTGGCTGGAACTTATCGATTCTAGTTTCTGTCGCATTACATGTGAATTGCTCGATAAAAATTATCAAGGAATTTGATTCATATTAATGTATAAAACCTGGAATTCTTATGGGAATTCAAACTCAAATCTGACTGGAAACCCTGATGTTTGTTTGACACAACAGTGTATTAAATGAAGCGTTAAACTGATGTACCCTCTCCCGTCTTTCACGTCAGTTGGCTGGTCTACATGGTCTCTGTTTCTCAAGTTGCGAAGGCAACTCTTGCAATTTCCTGCATTCGTCAGGTAGCCCTCTTTAGGTTAGACTTATTTTGGGTCTGGAGGATAAAATACTTTGTGTGTGAAATATTTTAATCTTGTACCTCTTGTTGACAGGCACTTCATTTAATTGCCCTCGGTATTCAAGATGAGAACCGAGATAAATTGAATGGAAAACAGAAGGAAGACAGTTTCTTTAACGTGTTAACAAGAACTCTTGGAGTTATCGAAGGTAAACATTTTCCATAGTCACTTCAACGCGTGCAGGAGACATACTAAGGAACTACACATAGAATTTGAAGTGAACTTTAAAGTTGACTAATATTGTTATGAAACTAATAAAAATGTTACGAATACAAAGAAATAGGAAGCCTTTGACAATACAACTGAACATTAAGAAATCGAACAAATATAACAATAGGTAGAGAAAAGGGAAAGCATGAAAAAAGCAAAAGCGGAATTGAACTCCGTTTGATATTTAAAGTGGTGGAACACCTACTGATAGGTGACTCTCGTTGAGAAGGTGACTCTGGTTGCAGCCAGAAAAGCTGAACTTAAGTACACGTTTGTCCCCGTTTTGTGAATATCAGCATGTCCCAAAAAATAAACACCCCTATGAATTATTTTAAAACTAGTTTTGTATTTTTAATTGAGGATGATTTACGACGAAACTCACAGAATACCAATAGTTGATAGGCTTTGGTCTGTTGAAGGACTAAGTAGGCGACAAAATGGATATGGACTTAATAATGTGCAATTGAAACTAATGATCCCTTTGTTGTAAATCTTTTGTACAACATTGCCACAATAAATTGTAAGCAAAGTTAAAAGGCTCAAACGTGAGTTAAGTTTGTATGCACCTTTGACTTGCAAAGAGACGGTGATTATCTCACTGACATTTGTCATCGTACATGTAGTACGTCATCTCACTAGGGGCCAGGTCACTACATTTTAGATAGAAAGTCACACTGTCTTTGTTGTCTTTTGCAGGGAAATCCTTTACTTTGTTGTCACTGCTTCAAGACCTGAGTGTATCAAAACCTAAAGAAGAATATTCCGGTTTGGTTGCTTGGATTTTGGAGGTAATAGTTATTTTACTTGTTTTCTTGATCTCGCAGTGTCTTTTGGTTTTCTCTTAGTTTTTCTGAATTATTTGTCATTGCTCAGCGACAATGAGCCACTGTGACGTTGGTTGTGTCGACGACGATGATGATAATGATGACGACGGCGACAACGGTGACGAAAAATAGTGATGTTCGACCCCTGATATCCTATGCTAATGTTTCCTATACTAACAGCATCTTTGCAGATTAGATTGTACTGTCACAATATTAATTTTTCGTATTTGTTTCAATAATTTAAGGAGAGTTCCCATTTGCACACAAGCACTGGAACGGAGGAATCTGTTAGATTAAAAGCAGATGATGACGCTGATTTAGAAAAGGAGAGAAGAGCCAAACTTGCAAAAGAGAAGAGGGAAAAGGTCATGGCGCAAATTTCAGCAATGCAGAGGGCATTTATACAGAGTAACCAGCAATTTCTAGAAATCGACGAAGGAGACGGGTAATTTAATGTAGCTTTTGCATAATATGTTATTTTTAGTCGTCTTGTGTCTATAATCCGGTTGACATTGAATTTCTTGAATTCACGCTGACTCGTCAAGATATTAATTACTACCGAAAAGTTAGGTTTTTGCTTAATTAAACGATTCCTTACGCGTTCTGTATGGCTGGATACGGACACAAAGAATTTATATTTAGTACAAAAATTATTTTTTAGTGGACTGAAAGTCACAAACTTCTAAAGCGTAACTAAGACCTCAATGCCATTCACAGTACATCTTGAATTTCATTCTTCCATTTGCTCTAGGCGAGATGACAATGAGCAGTATGTACCAATGGAAACGTCACAACAGGTTGCCGTTGGTCCAGGTAGACAGAATTTTAAACCGAGAACTGAGAACGTTATTTGTATTCTGTGCCAGGAAAAGCAGGATGTCACTGCCGAAGGGAGAACTCTTGTGCTTGCAGCTTTGATACAAAGATCGAAAGTATTGTCAGGGTCTAGAGGCAAATCGCTTGAGAATGAAACTGATTACAACCCGTTATTTACACCAGCAGATCTGTTCACAGGAACCAATGTAAACAGTTGCGGCCATGTGATGCATAGTGACTGCTGGGAGGAGTATTTCAAGTCTGTTGTACAGAAAGAAGGAAGACACAGTCTGCGATTTCATCATTTCTCTACGTTCAACGTCACAAAGAAAGAGTATCTTTGCCCTTTGTGTTCGTCCTTATGCAACACAGCCCTTCCATATCTACCGGCGGTCTCAGATTTTGAGGGGGAGAGGTAAGTATGGCTCATATCTGTTCCCATACCTCAGCTAATTTTGTTATTATTTTATGCATTCTGACACTGCGTAAGTAACAGAAAAGGAATGGAACCTGTGTGAAATGGCGAAAAAATGCCCTAAGACATTGTCAAGGGTCAGTTTATTCAGAGAGGGGACGACGATGTAGGAGGGTAAAATTAGAACGAAAGAAAACGAGTGTGGGAGGGAATGCAAAAGAAACGTAGCAAGGTAAATCGAGGAACAGAAAAGACATCAAGGGCTTTATAAAGACGTCTCGGGGTCAATTTATTTTCCTATATCACCTAAGGATATTTTCTTCATTCTTATCTCAATTAGCAACCTAGAGGAATACCAGACACCTATTGCTTCAGGAGATGCTACATTATCCAGATTACACCAAAAGTTAGAGGAAGTCACTAAGCAAGGTTTTTTGGCATCATTCATTTATTATTTTTTCATTGTATTCTCATTATATATGTCTTCATACTAAAGTGTATGAGATTTATAAGATGTGCTGGCTTTGATACCTCTGGCTCCCCAACATTCATTTAAACCTGGGGTTTTGTCGTTTGCTTGGTTTTGTGTTTATTTTTTATGTTCTTACCCCTCGTCATTGTGCAGGGAATCTTGTCCATGACAGGAATGCTCTCATTTTTTATCCACTTTTCATCCACAACTTTCTCGTGCTTCTTAGCATTTTGAGTTCATAAAGGTGGAGAATGACACTTGTTCGATCTTAAGAATCCATGTATAAACCCCACATTTATTAACCCCAATGTGTAAGCACCAAGCCGCCCTGTATTAGCCCATCAGTTGTCTGTTGAAAAAATGCTCCCATAGAGAAGCCCCTTGCATAAGGCCCATGGGCTTATACTTTACAAGACGAGGGAAAATCCGCTATAAAAAGTAATTCAATTTGATTCATGTAGTTCGCATTGCTTTTCTTATACCACCCTCATATTTGTAAGGCCATATGATCCATATTTTATATATGATATAAAATAGAAATCATATGATGATATATCATATAAGACTTTGAACTGCACCTTTTTGTGTCGGTAACAAGTGGGCTAAACAAGAGTTTCATGATCAAAGTGATGACATTGTTTGGAATGAAGGTGTGAGGGAAAGTATGTGTATTGCTGTACATCTTGGGACAGCTAATAGCATTGAAAGTTAGTAGTATTAAATAATCATTATAGTTGCTCAAACGTTCACGCTCATCTCGTATTTATGGATTCAGTACAAGGCTGAGTGTACTCTTAGTAAAATCAGTGTGTCGGATTGCTTTCCTTTCATTTTTGATTGGGGCTGGGATTTAAACATGACTATACTATACGGATTGTTTTTTCATTTAGTTATGGACACAAGGTTATGAAAATTTGTAATTTGATTTAATTTTTCATATATATCAAGCCCATAGTCTCCACATTTATAAGCCCACCAAAAAAAAGATTTTTTAAGCTATAGTCCCATAGGCTTATACACGGCTGCTTGTGTCATTTGGTAGTCAACATATGGCTTTATTCGAAGCATCACGCAAATTTCTATTTGTATTTCATAGAGAGGAAACAATACACTGTCATGGTGCCTTGTACATAGGTATTAAGTAGCTTTGAGCAGGCAGATATGCAGGTAAAATGTTAGTAATACCGCAGTCCAGTTAAGTAAAGCAAATCTCTCATTTTAGTATCTGAATACATTTTTCCTTTTTTTCTTGTTCGATTCTTTCTAGACGAAGGAGAAGGGTACGGTTTGTATGATAACACTGCTTTTATTTCTTATTTTCTGGCGTGAGTTTCTCATGATTGTAGACTACTAGAGATTCTAACATTGCAAATCTGACGCCTGTCCTAACGACCTAAACAATTGAAAAGAAAAAGTAGATAGACTTTTAGTCATTCAACCCAAATTTTCCAACAATGTTATTTTGTCAGTCTACTGGTTTTGTACACTTTTCGCCACCGGAGGTATGAACTTAAGGCTCACGACGCAAACTGGTCGCCGCGAGTAACATTTTAAGTGTATTTGTTAAGTGCCTTTCATCTCCTCGCCTTCTTGAACTTTTTGCAGGTGAATAGAGTATTTTACACCAGCAATTATCTTAGCATTACTATTGACATTTCGTTTCGTAGGCATAGAATGTGATACATTTCTTTTGAATTTATGTATTGGTATAGAGAAAAACAGATGAGATAGTCTTCGCCTTAGGATATTGTTTACTCCTGAGCTTTTGCCGCCTTGACACTTGGACATATTTGAACTGGATTATTGTAGCTATTACTTTTATGTTGGCTTCGTCATTGTAATGTTACCTTTATATGTAGGTACACTCGACTAAAAATGCTCCGTGTTTGGGCAATGTCTCTGTCCTTGCTTTATATAT
Organism: Chironex yamaguchii; assembly: GCA_024741275.1. NCBI lineage: Eukaryota > Metazoa > Cnidaria > Cubozoa > Chirodropida > Chirodropidae > Chironex > Chironex yamaguchii. The sequence continues at coordinate 49,241 of JANTCA010034421.1, read as the reverse complement.
TATACTTGTCGTTGCTAGACCCGATATTTCAAGAGAAACCAGCAAAATGTTGAAGACGTTTTGTGAGTCAGTATACCTGGTAAGGATAGTTTTACACATTGCAATTCCAAAATAACGTACTTGTTCTGAATAGCATTTATTTTCGTTATCGTCTTTAACATGTCATTATCGCCATTTTGCTTTTGCTTAACTTTCTGACGGCAGCTTGCCCCCAAAATGCCAGTTGTTAGGCACTACAAAAAACTCATTTTTACTACATTGTCATCAACGATATCAAAATTTTATATAGGTAGTCATCATATTATAAGATATCACGTGCTTTTAATTTGTAATATTATGTATTATTTGGTAGTGTCAAGGAGCAGTGCTTTGTTCAAAAACTTCCGTCTTTGTGTTCTGGAAATCCTTTGATTTGATTTCTTTTAAGAAGGTTACCGAACCGGTGTGTGTTTATGTATCATTTACTGCATTCTGAAATTCCCCAAGATTCCAATTCTTTTGTATACTCATGCATGTCTGTTATTCTTGAATAATAATAATGATTAAAATAGTGACACAGACATGACGTGGTCGTGTTGTGATTTGTCATTTTAGTTTGGTATTCGAACTCTTTGTACCGAAATTTGGTCAAGCGAGTAAACATGTATTGGTGTTTAATTGTGTTTTTCATTGTTTCTGGCTTTGCGCTAGAAGTGGTTTAAAACTATTGAGTATAAGATCAATTAGCCCTCATTGTTGTTTCCTGAAGGTTGGTCTTCGAACACATCCCGACGTAAACTCGCCACGATTTGTGACTATGACCTGGGGATCATGCTCGTACACAATTCAGTGTGCAGGTGAGGATTACAAAAAATGAGGTCAAGATTCTCTGTTACAAGATATATTCTGTTCCCAAACAAACTTCAATTTATTCACGGGTAAACCTTTTAATCTTGGTAAATTTGTCAAATCGGTACTTGTCCGTTATCTTTGAGAAATGACAATGCCTGTCGTATATATGATATGTACTCATGATCTATTTTTAGTTGTTAAACCTTTCAAGAAGAGAAACATAAAATGCGTATTTGCAATTAACCGTTTTGTTTGCGTCTATTTTACTGCATAAATAACCAGTAGTTACTAGGATCTAAACTTTTAATGAACTGTCAAGTAACGAGGCTTTTTCCTACCACATTTCAGAGGCCTGGTCATTTGAGGAAGGAAAAGGTCTATTCGGTAGCCTCAACAAACAACAGGTAATTGTAATTCTTTTTCAGTTAGTGAGTTTATTAGGCGAAAATTTCTTCCTACCCTGCACAGTGGTGGATTTAGGTACTTCAAGGAATGGTGCTTTAAATGAGGGGCTCTGGAGACGGATCCCCTGAAATGTTTGCCTAAAAGTTTGTCACAAACTCCTGCGAGGACAAAGTAATTCAATATAGCATCTCAGAACAGCATCATAGTCTCGGAAATGGCCTAGCATGTTGTCTCATTAACACTCGTTTAAATTTGAAATTTAAGACAACAGAGCAACTGTTGTCAGAAGTTTGAGGCTGTCTAAGTGGCGGGAATGGTAGCAGAATTCAAACTGAAGGGTGCAGACCAATCGGAGCATAGGTGTCACGCTGGTGGTGAGGGGGGCAAACAAATAGCAAAGCAGTTTGACGGGTGCAATTGTTGATCCGGCAATAAAAAATACAAGGTCATTTTTATGTCTAAAGAGAGCCGTGTTTGTCAGGGTTGTTAGTCTATAAAAACATATAAACCAACCGTTTGAGCACATCAGAAAGTCTTACAAAAAGCCTGTCCAGAGAGAGAGAAACCTTGAGCTGCACGCCCAGTTCCACAAGAACATGAAATTATTGAAAAAATGCTTGGTTATGAGGGTTCAATGTTAGACGATGCATCCTTCAAATTTTGCTGGGTGCATGAGCTCCTTTTGCAGCTGCCTTGATCCGCCCCTGCTTTTGTGATAATTACTATGGGCACATTCTTGTTTGTTTTGCGTTTGGTCCATACACCTTTGCAAATACAGTGAAATGCAGCGGTGGAAGAATGACCCGTTACGTGGTTACACAGGTCCACGCGGATATGGCATGTCGGTAACAAGAAATTTTTTGATACAACTCAGTCAACTGATGGTCAGGGGCAGCGGGCAGTGTTATTAGCGTTATTACTGTCATAACACTTTTTTTCCAAGTAAAGTTTCCTGTGGCAAATATTTGCAAGCAAGGAAGGAGTTGCTTTCATTTGTCAAGCATTTGGAATGACGTGCAAATACTATGCCTGCTTTCTTTTCAGTCAGAGACAGCGATAGTTGACTTATCCTTTGCAGCCGGAATCCTTATATGTCTTTGAAACAACTCCCTAAGTTCATCACGTTATGACTTTCTCCCTTTTAATAACGGAAACAGCTAATGCTTTGTTTTGGAAGCATCAATGATGCAAATTCCAATTGTCTTGAGCTATTCATGCAGAGGAATGATGCAGTCCCGTTATTACTTTTGAGTTTGTGATAACGCAAGCAGTTATCGGTTGTAGAATCCACCGAGCCTCACACCAAAGCTGTTCATTGTCGAATATCGTATTTCATGTGGTCCTTTGATACCCATCGTGGCATTTTTGTAAGTATATTTATGCACTTGTCTTACCGCAAAGATGAAGATATATAATAATAATTCCTGTGTTCAGAAATGTTTTCCAGAATTTCTATATATGAGTAAACACAGCATGAAATCGAAATAATTTTTGTGCATCCTTGTTGCATGTTTGATCTAATTTTTCCTAAAGTCTTACATTTTTTGCACAGTTTCTGTTAACAAAACCCAACAGTTTTTATGGTTAGGTCTTAATTTTGGGCACTGTCAGTAATAGCTCGTTAAATGACATCCCTTTGTATCTTCCATAGATGTCTTGTATTGGGTCGCTGGTGCGACAAGCAGCTACAGTGTGGTCGATTTCAAGGATTGCCATTATCAAAAAACATTGCTCAAAGTTACTTGGAAGTGAGTTTGTTGTTGTAATAATTGCCTTCTAAGCACTGTTGCTCGGATCTGTTGCTGGGATCTGTTATTAATTATTTCTGTGATGGAGACTGTTTACAATGCTTTTGGTCTGTAAATGCGCCTGGATTTGATTAACTTCAGAATTCTCTGTAGTTATGTTGGAGCTCTTTAGATGACACATTAACAAGACAATTTGGCTTAGATGACATGGTTTGTGGAGTAAGACAGCTTTGATAGAGATTCTCCGTTTCTCCGTAGTCTTGGATCTGCTGTGGTGGTAAAAAGGCTATATTGGCAATAGTACTAATTAAGTGCCCCACTCGTAACCAAAATTGTCATTATCCAATGTTTTACATTTAATTTCTGATATTTGCCTAACTCGTACAACGTAGAAGATTGTGAAGTGAAAACAACCGTTGTTTTTTCCATAGTGTTTTTGTATTTTTGCATTATTAGGGAATATGACGTCGGGTAATTACTTAAAAGAACTTAAAAGAACATATTTCTTTGACTAAAAATTGCATTACGTACTCTTCTTTCCAATCAATGTTGTGCACCACAACAAATTGGCAAATGAAAATCCCTCTTCTCAAGATGACCTTGGTTTGGAACACGTGATAAGTTGTAAACATACATTTCAACCTTTATTTGATCAAGTGAAAAGTGTGGAAGAAAATGTTAATGCTTCAAACCCACTGGATGCAACAGCAGCAGCAACGCGGGCGCACGGGACTAAAGGGAACCACTCCATGGGGCAATAACAGGCAGTTGCGAGGTCGATTTCAGCTGTAAATCACAAATATCTAATATTTTAATGATGTTGAAATACATGTGTAGACTTTTTGGTAGTGATGTAACCTTGAGGAGAACTATTTTCCATTTTCTCGGCAGTTTTTTCACCTTCTGAAGTCGCTGGGGTACGGACACCGTCTATTCTGGAGTTAAACATTTTTGGAATCATGGTAAGACTGATATAGGCTGCCAACAATTTCCTATTGAGTAAAATCCCTGCTTACTCGGTTAGTTAGTTGACTTTGATGGTTTTCATTAAGACAACCTTTTCAGGTTCAGAAATGTGCACAGAAAACTGATCCTAATGTGGATATAAGAGTATCCTGAGTTGATATTGAGATACTCGACGTTTGCCTATTTTTCCAATACATTTTACTGAGTTTAAATCAGGATATATGATTCACAAGAATTTTATCTTTGAGACCTACAAGACCTAAGTCGTGTGACAGAAGGAAATCATGGAATTAGCGCATGGAAGCTACGGTTATTCCCATTCCTTTAAAGGTTGTATTAATTTCATGACGTGTCCATAACGACAGCAATTAATCTATTCATAAACGAGTATCAATTACAAATGTTAAAAGACAAGATACACAGTACAGAATAATACAGTACAGAACAGAAATGTAACTATAGTTGGAAAATTATTCCTGCCTACTTTGGTTTTGCCTCGTGCTTTCAATGTAAACGACTTTCAAGACATTAGTTGTTAATGCAGATTTTGCCGACAACCCTGATGAGCACAGGCCTGCAACGTGGCAGTAGACTGCTAAGCAGATGCTGCCATGTGCTAGAGGCATGCTTCATAATACAGGACCTGGGTTTACTGGACCGTTTTAACTCTGATTAAAAGTGTCTCTCTTTCATCATCTTCTGTGCAGCTCAACCTTCGATTTGCTCTGCCAGCTCTTCATGGAAAACCAAGCCAAAGTAAGGATCAATTACTATGTCCTTCAAAACTGGATGAAACAGTGCTACGGTTAGGACTTCAGGCTCGGATCATCCAGGTGTTGATGAGCACAAGCCCTGACTCCGTTATTGAGGAAGACGGTGAGTGTTTCCACTTCAACTATAGAAATTATATAATCTCTTAACTTTATTAGTTGGTGTGCACTTACATAATTTAATTAGGTCGAAGAAGTTCCACGTCAAAGTCATTTTCCTGAAAGTACGCTCCTGTGATAAGTCAATTTGTCTGTCAGAGAAATTATCACTATCATTTTAACAAAACAGACTCTGTCCTGACTGTCAGTACAACGAAAATCAAAAATTGTTGTTATTACAGACAGAAAAGTCGTGGCCTTCGTAGGCTAGCATCGGGCTCGATCTTTGAAGCCAGCAACGACTTTTCCATAAGCCTTGTATTTGCTGTTGTTACGTAAAAATGAATGCATTGTACAGAAACTTTATTAAAGGCTCTTTATGACATATCACTTCGTGTTATCACTTATCCCACCAAACCTTTATGACATTCCTGAAGAGCAGAGAGTTCTTACTTTGTCAGTGGCAAAGCTATATCTTACAGACGTTCATAGGGAGTAAGGGAAATTTTGGTGTTTATATCGAAGAGACCAGTCAACTGCGAAGATGAAACATGAGCCTCATTGTTTTTCGGTGATTAAAAAACAGACAGTTTAATTAAGATCTAATTGTGCTTGCAAATGACGGCTGTTTAGATTTGCTCAGGTTTGTTATAGCAATCCATTTTTTGGCGTATCGTAGATGAAATGTCTGAGGAAAATTCGGAGGTTGTAGATGCACCATCAATGCGTGTTGCGCAATTATGGGGATTTGTTCGTTTTTGGATGGGGTAAGTTGATAATTTATTGTGAAAGGAAAAAACTGGTTTGGTCTGTGATATTCAGGTATTAAAACTGTATCGTAAAAAGACCAGTAAAATTTTGTAGTAGATTTCTGGAGCTGAGCCTTTTATCCGTACTCTATATATTGTAATAGTGAGGTTTAAGCTGTTAACTTCTACTTGTTTTGAAAATCAGTTCTTTGAATTTTTTTAGCGACACCATCTTGGACTGGTCAGTTTTATGTAAAATAAGAGTATGTTGAAATAATTTAGTTCAGTTTAGCTTTGCTGAAATTATTTCAAGTCATTCCATTTAAGTTCAGTTATTTTCGCTTAATTTTAGCAGTATTTAAATTTAATTTTAAATTTTATTTTACCTTTATTAGACAGATTAACAATGTTGACCCTTTAGATATTTGGGTCTGGGTGTTGGTGTTAGTTACTGCGACAAGTCTTAAGATGACTAAAGCCTATGCTGGCCTTGTAGTCTTTTCAACATATCGAGCAGACATTAACTCGGTTGTCCGTGGAATGACATAGCTAGTCTTATTATGTTTTCCTTTTGCTTTTCTCACTTAACCGCTTTAGTTCTTTTAGTTCTTTTGCATTGTTAAGTAGAACTGAGATTTCCAGTCAATTATCATCGGTGGTCAAACTTTGAAACGGCGTTGTTTGCATAAATCCTAAAAGTTTTGAACACCATCATTTCAAGCAGAGTTCACCAGATGCATTAGTTTTAGTGTTGCGATTCTCACTTGTGTATGCCACCTGACCACTCTATGCAACTTGAGGTTTCGGTGGTAGGGGACGCGGTTGCTAGGGTAGGTGAACTTGCTTTGCTATTACTGTATGAGGAATTTAGTGTCGAAATCAAATGCGAAGAAGAGTAATATAGGGTGCCAACTTAGTATCACGTCACCACAAAACTTTTTACTACACACAACATTCTATGCTTCAACTGTCTTTGTTTGTGTGACGGTCTGCCTGTCTGATGTGTGTTACAGTTGGATTATAATAAGTGGACTCTCAGTTGCTGTTTTCGATAAAAGTGAAAAAGAAATGACTTTCAATGGCGTACTTTGCTACGGAAGGAAAAAAACAAGTTGTAAATGATGCCCCTAGGTCGTTTGTTTTCCTCTATTTAAAATCATTAATAAAGTAGCTGTGTGACTGTCTTGATGAACTCTTTACGTTTTAATGTTTATTATTTGTTATTATTCCTCAATAGACTTTCTGATACTCCAGTCTTGTTTGAAAAGCCACGCAAACTGCTGGAAAGGATCAATTCTTGCTGTCAGCGTTTTCTCCGCTGCTGTGCAATATTCTTTCATTTCTTAACCAGTGTGCCAGTACCTGAAAGTTTGGATGGTGAGTTTTTTTCGTATTAACAAGAAGTGTTTTATAATACGTCATTAACCGGTCGTGTCGTTCTCGTTATTACAGAAACCAATTAAGACAAATGTTGATTGTAACATAGATTATAATAAACGCCATGATTTTGAGAATCCATGATTAGAGGTGAATAATATCTATTTAAAATAAGTAGTGTATGTCTAGAGTTACAAACATAAGTACTAAAGGGAAACTGCAACAATATTGGTATAGTGGATGCTTTGCACACTTGCGATTTTCTATGCTACTTTGCAATCGGGTCTTATTCACGAGATGGTGTGGAACTAAAGTGATCTTATTGTTGTATCTTTTACACTGTAGTTTACAAAGTACGTGCAGAGTTAATACACTTCTTTATTGGCGAGTAGAGAATATAAGTGAGCTAGATGGAGAACTTCACTAAACTAGGCTGTGATATACAAATTCCGGCATTATATCCTCTAAAAATACCTCTTTACCGCTTGAGATATTTCTCTGAGCCTATATTGCATCAAAGCTTACATTCATCTAAAACCAGAATAATCAAATTCCTGGAAAGCAACTGCTTATATAGGTTTGAGAAGTCCACCTAAAATCCAGTAGAACTCTCCAGAACAGTATAGAATGCTATGAAACACAGTAGCACATTCTAGAAGCTTTTAGTATAAAACAGAATCAAACGAGGCTTTCTAGAAGCTTCATGTAAATATTGCATCATTGTTCCTGCAGCACAGGGAAGGTTTCTAGACGATTCTAAGTATATATATATCACTTTCTAGAAGGTTCCAGACGTACATTTTCTTCAAGTTTCTAGACTTCCATAACACTTATATACTTGATGGTCTCCCTTCAGTTGTAAATCATAGCAGCGATAGGCGGTATCAGAAAAAGTATAAATTGTGGTCGTACTTATGCTTTGGTCACATTGCGAAATCTCTTCGTTGCTGTCATAGTATTGTTTAGCTTGAGTTTGCCACAGTTCATATCAGGGGTATTTTTCCCATAGATGTTTGTGTTTGTGCTCTTTGCATTTATTCTGTTGCAATCAATCTTTATTGCTGCCCTAAGACCTGTTTACCTTTACTTGTACTATTTACTGATTGCCATCTAGTGGTGGCACTGTAATATGCGACCAAGTTTACAGTTTACGGCACTTTTGTGCGGTGGATATCAAGTGGTGAAAGTGCATTTCCTTAGATTCAAATACCTTCCATCCGAAGGTTGTGATTAGAATCCACGTCCGTGCTACATAATGTGTACAGGGACAACTGTTACCTCTCCAGTTGTAAGAAATCACGAGGTTGATTCACATGCAGACTATAGACCAAGGTTGCACTGCTTAGACTTGCTATTCAGTGGCACCCCTGCGCTAAATGCAAACCTATTGCCTTAAGAAGTTGGCAAGTGTCTGTGAGGGTTTTGAAAGGTTTGCAGGTCTATGGTTTTGCATCTGAAAAAAACATTCTCACGCGGTAATTCGTAATTAACAATTTAGGCGTAAATGGAGTAATTCGACTTTTGCTGCTTTGCCCAGTAACATGTATCAGCCATAGTTTACTTGCTTTCTGCCTTTTCTATGTTGTTTGGTGTTGTTACTGCCAGAGATGCTTTTTGTATGACCTGATGTGGTAATTCAAACATTGTTCCTGGATCGTTTATCGAAATGTAGTTGTTGATGAATACGATAGAAAGACTGAGTTCCAAGGCTTGTGCTCCTATTTATCGGTTCCGATGGATTTGACGGTATTATTTGAAGACATAATCGAAGCTCAGGAGGATACTGAATCACTTTTAATGATCAAGAGGTAACTATTTTTTGTTTCTTCGTAACTTGTTCTCACGTAGGCAGTGTTCGATATTTTTCAGGTGTTTAATTAGTTTGTGACATTCGTGGGGCATTAGCTATTTCATAGTCGATTCGCTTTATTTATTATGTTCGGGTCTTTGTTTCCATGATTGCTTGATTTGTTTTCAATGTTGGTTCATGATGGGGCTGCTTTCTCATTTTGCGTGTAATTGTTCCTCCTGCATGTGGCCTTAGGATTGCATTCATCTTTTGAAGTTACTTCTTTGGTCGTTGGTAACCTATCGAAGCAATTTACCATAAAACGTTGTCGAAGTCACTTTTTTTCGGAAACAGGTTGTCGGCGGCCCCTTCAGGGCGTGGCAAGAAATTTAACCTTAGGTGGATTTGAACCAGGAACGTCAGTAGGTCTGTTTATTTACCAAATGTATCACTACTGGCTTTTGATGCGTGTAAATATAATGAGTATCATTTAAACGGTCTTTGTTTTGTCTATAGATGGTGTCAGCACGAACAACTCAATAGTATCCTTAATGATGCAGTTGAATTGAGCCTGATGTAAGAGTCAAAATTTATGCTACTTGATATTCTGCACCGCATGCCTTTTTAGTTGTTTATGTTTTCTTGTTATTAATACAAGTATAAGAAAATATGCCGTTGTTAAGGTTGTACTCATCGTCCAATTGCTTGAGGCGCGGTCACTTTAGATCGCACGGGAGAGAAAAATCTGCGCGCTGATGGGAAGTACGACTTCAATTTTTTTTCTTGGTAACTTAGCGATAAACATCTTTTTAACCAAGAAACCCCAGTATTTCCTTACCCCTTCTACTTTGTGACTTTGTATTGCTTGGTTATTTATGCTCATATTGTCTTGAGCTAGTGGAGGCAGTAGTTTACAGGAGTTGCTACTTACCAAAACGGTTTAAATCGGAAACTTATGCTAAATATGATTCATGTAAATTGATGTGAGAATACTGTTTATATGAAAATGCATGAAGAATCTTTGTTTAGCATTTACCAATCGGTTACCGTCTTGCTGAGATTCAACTCCATTGATTGAAGTGAAAATGCATAAAGAATCCGTATTGTTTTCCACATTGTTCATTATAACTCATTTTCTACCTGTTTAGATTTGGTCCAAGTCAAAATAAACTGATTCCTCTGCCAACGGATTATAGTTTACTAATAAATTCTGCTTCCGGCTTCAGGTTTGGCTATATTTTTGTTGTCGTTTACGATCGAAATTTATTAACCGTCACGACTTTCGGGCGTTAGGTTTGTCGTCACTAAAACACTCAAGTCTGTGAACGCAAAGGCCAGACAAATGTCACAGCAGCAAAGATCGCAGTAGCAAAGATCACGGTAGCAAAGATCGCAGTAGCAAAGATCGCAGTAGTAATGCTTTTGGTAGCTACGTTCGTGGTAGCAAAGATCGCATTAGCTAAGTGTGTTGTGACAAATAAGCTGAAGTGTTGCTAGTAGTTACAGGAGATGGCATGTAATGCTTCTTTTGAAGATACAAAACTATTGCTGGCACATACGATAACATCTGAATGTCAAACCCTTCTAACACATCTACTGGCTACTACTTTATGCCTTTTTAAGTTTTGATGCAAAACTTTGAAATGATTAAGCACCATTTCATCAATGTTATTTGCTGAATCGTTGGTTTCTTTTTTATTCGTCAATTTTCTATTGTACAGTACAATTTCAAAACTGTTTTCTGTTATCTTATACTGGCGAACTTTAATAGACAATTAAGGAACAAATAAAAGTGTAGATTAGTTTGTTACTTTTACAAGTTTTTATCTTTATCTTTTGAATGTAGATGTGGCATCACCGGCGATTTAAGTCGCACGCCAGCCATTTGCTTGGTGTGTGGAGAAATGCTTTGTTCTCAAAGCTATTGCTGTCAGACGTCGTTAGATGGCAAACAGGTTGGTTCTTGCACTGCGCATGCCCATCATTGCAGTGATGGTGTTGGTATTTTCCTTCGGATTCGGGAATGTGAAATAGTGTTGCTGTTTTTTACCAATAAAGGCTGTTTTATGCCATCGCCTTACTTAGATGAATATGGAGAACCAGACCATGGATTCAGGTAAGGTTTTTGAATTGATTTGGAATCATTAAATTCCATAAAACAAGTATACAACAAAGTAAAGTATTCAAAGTTGGAATTTTCGATTGGAGATAAAATCGATAAGGCAGTAAATTACTACCTACGATGTTAAGGTCGTAGTATAGAAGTGGCCCATTGCACCTGGTGTACTTCGTTGTACTGAGAAATAATTTGAATTTTTATCGTAAATTGGTATGCTAAGATGGAAGAAGCTGACCTTGCTCGTATGGGTTCAACATGCTTACTTGAGGTAAAAGTAGAGTACAAAATGTAACTGATGTAGTTATCAGCCGGAAATACCTTGTCATTGACCTGGGATTAGATTCAAGATGTCCTGTATAATTTCAAGTATTCTAGTCACTGAAACTGGAGAGTCTTGCATCCAGTTGCTGGCATGCACTGGTTATTGATAAATGAGCATGACACGTTTTAAGCCATGTGATGATACCGACTATATTTATCGCCGTGTGGCGGTGAGAAACGTGTTCACTCTCAGTCCATACCTCCATGCTCCTTTTTGTGTGGTTGAATTCGCTATCTTGATAACGATTGTTTATTAATTCTTCTATGTTTATCTTTATCACAGTCATTACAATACCTGTTCTCTGTCTTTTTAGTGTTTTTGATAGTTTCTCCTCGGTTTTGACAATGGTGTTGTACATGTCTCTATTATTGGCCAATAACGGTTATTTTCAGCTCTTATTTTTCCACGTATCTCAATGTTTTTCATATACTGTCCTAAATCATCTTTACGCCTATTTGGACTTCCTGCGGACTGTTCTCCTTTACAGTCGTACATTATTGTGTATCCTTTTGTTGTCAACTTATAGCTAGTGTAGACGAGTTTTCCATGTTTCTCTCTTGAAACCTGTGTTTGTTTTCAGTAGTATTGTATGCTTATAATTGTATGCTTATAATTGATTGTATCTCTGCTTATTCCCTCAATTTTATTACGGAATCAATGCGAGATCGTTGCAAATGTAGTGGCCAATACACCGTGGGGATTGAAACACCCTGTGTATTGTTTTGCTTTTCAGGCGCGGCAATCCGTTGTTCCTAAGTGTTGAACGATACAACAATCTACAACGGCTCTGGTTATCACACGGTCTCCCGGATGAAATTTCACGACAAATGGAATCAAGCCGACGGATGTTGTCATATGACTGGTCACAGATCTAAAATGGGCTAAATTTTCATCGACATATTAAATCTCGACATTTTTTTGCTGAGATTTATGTGTTTTCTCTGTAATTATAAAAGAATTTGATGAATTAATCTTGAACTTGCAGCAATATAGTGGTCTTTAAAAACTAACCAGCGGCATATGTCGCACCGTGATATAACCGCGTGTGTTCAATCTCTGTAGCACCGTTTCTTATTGAGTTGGACTTTCAAATGACATAATTCCGGAATACCGTATTTGTGTGATAGTTTGCATATTCGGGTACGTGAAGTGGATGCAACCACATGTATGTGTATGAAGAGGAACATGTTACGTCAGGGTGTGACTGTTGTATGCTGTGTAGGGTAACGGTAGCTGTCTGGGGAATGCCTCATAAAAATCGTGTGCTAATAGTCTGTTTAATGCCATATATGCAAGTGGACAGGCACTTTTCAAAATTCCGCTGTCTTGATTGTTAGCCTCCGCGTACAAGACTAGAAGGTCAACAAGGATAGCAATGTTTTGTTATTGTGATAAGAAGCTGGTAATTTTACTACTCGTTTGCAGAGTAAACCAGTCCTTCCGCTAAGTTTTGCCTATTCTATGGAATTCAGTGAACCTGTAACAATGCCGTTAGTTAGGAAGAATTCCGTCTCAGTAAAGCAGCTTCGATGTCAATGACATATGTCAATGAAAGTTGCAACATTAATTTTTGAGTCAGGAATTTGTTTGGTTTATCAGTATTTGTTCAAAGAACTGTCACTCTAAGCGTTTGTAATGTGATTGAAAATTTCGGGGAACAGTCTCTCTCTGTCGATTGCATCTTAACCATAGCTGATGTGACCCCAAACACTGTGAACATGACTACGCCACCCAGCTGTGTCTTGTGGCATCCTTCTTACCTTTTTCGTGTTAGCAACTTGGAAGTTACTATTTTTGTTGGATTAATACTGAGCAAAGGATGTCTTTTGCCGTCCATTTTTCTCATGTCCATGTCCAATATACCCATCCTGAATTGTTTGCAAATCTGCAGTTCAGTTGCCTATTTTGACGACGCTTAAGTCCTTGTTAATATCAGAGAAGGCAGGAACGTTTCAGGCCTTGTAGTTCATATAAGCTAAGAAAGTTCCTGTTGGCTAGTTGTCTATGCGGCCACGAAAATGCTTTAGAACGTACTATGTGTGTTCACATGAGCCCGTAGTTTTTGACGAATTCTGCTTTCGGTATTCCTAATTTACATTTGATTGATAGTTAACTTGCTGTTATTCGTATTTAGGTATCTATTGACTTTTGTTGATAGTACCATGTCTAACAAAATAATATTTTGTGTCACCATCGTTGCTTTTTGTATCGTACGCACTGGCGTGTGTATTGAAACATAAGGGTATTTTGTATAAGCTGTTTACTGCTACAAGGTAAGTGTATGGTTTCACAGTGAAGTTGTTGCAAGTCATGTATTTCTTGAGCATTATTTTTTCAAACGGTAACTCGCTTTCAACACGAAAGTAACCTTTGTATTAGTCTTAGTAACTTTTGAGTTAATTAGACCCTCGAGATGCTCCCACGCATACATTTTGTACTTCGGATTTACTTTCTTGTCTTTTCGTATTTCCTTTTTTTTTGCCATCTTCGAAATTATTTATGCCGGATCCTCGTAACTGCCTACTACATTAAACTCAAACGTAGTGAGACGCCATTGGGTACGCCTTGACACTAACGACTTAATTGAGACAGCCTTTATATAGAAAGGAAGCTCATGATGATCAAGCGAACTCAATCGGACAAAGAACGCAAGACAAAGTCTATCCATGTATTACAAATTGTTATTGGAGCAGCTACAGCTAGGGGAAGTGGGGTGGGGGTTAGGTTAAATTTCTTTATTCTTCCCAGCCCCAAGTTCGCACTTTTTAAACTCATTTTTCAGGAAAAAGCAATTGATTCCAAGCAAGCATGTTGCTCCCTGACTGTGATGGGCTAGTCAGTTAATCAATCATTAAATTCTTCTGGAAACATTTAGTTAATCCAAATCGGCAGGCGCATATGGGAGGCAAGAATGTTTAATCTTTTGCCAAAGAACAATTATGAGCACATTATAAGAGCAGGTACGGTAATCTTTTTTGCACAAGGTCGTTTGAACGTGATGGACAAAACGACATTGTCATTTATTAAGGCTGTAATTCAGGTCATTTGACAATTTATAATTGAAAATACGACAAATACGAATGGTTAATAGATTTGCAAAATCTCTACCATATTGGAGAGTATCCAGGTGATGGTTGAATGCGCAGGTGGATAAGTAAATGCAGCTTTGCAGGATAGAAGAGCCTAAAGCTTACTATTAAGTAAAAATTCATTATTAAGAGAGAATTTTAAACCTTTACTGATTTGACAGATGTTCCTACATTCCATACATACGTAGTATGCTTTTAAAAGCGACCCACTACCTGGTTTAACACGTTGCATAAAATATAAAGATGATATTTACTATAATGATGTTTACAATTTTACTGGTCAGTACTAATGCACTGTATGCCTGCATACATTGACATCTAACCAGTTAAAGATGAATGACTTTGTGCAATAAACTGCACTAAAATTGTTTATGTCCATCCACAAGTACGTTTACATCGAAAAGTATTCAAAGTACTTGGATGTTTTGATTTTTTGAAAATGCGATAGCTACTGTCGGGCGGTTTCCTTTCACCCATCTTGTTGGCATATCCTGGTTCAGACTGTACTCTTCGTTAGCATTTTTCTCTTAGTGTATGCTTGTTAGAATCGATGTTTGCCTGCTGGTTGAGTATTCCTTTTATAAAGAAGACTGTTACTTAACAAAGTCCAGACGTGACCTTGATATTGTCCAAATCAACATTTTCACAAACTCCTTTTTTCAAATAGACCTCCAAAAGCAACTAAAACGAATAAAGAAAGAAGTGTTGGTTTTCATTCTGAAGATGTAAACGAAAAACAAGTGAAAAATTTTTCACAAAATAATCTCAGTTCCTCGATAGTTAAAATCGTGTTTTAAAGAGCACATGACACATTTTTTTGCTTGTGAAAATCAAAATTTAAGCTGTTTCTGGTAACTTCCTTAATTTTTTTTGCGATAGCAAAAATATTGACGTTGTAAACGCGCTTTTAATATGAGCAGATTCAAAGATCTTGTGGACTCAAAAAAGCCCGCGGCTTGAATCATGTCACTTGTCAATCGTGACGTCAGATTGTTTGCAGTGAGATGAACTTATCAAACAAACGACTCTGGAGAGTAATGTATCACAAGATAAAATTAAAAGAGGTGGCCGATATTGTGTAGCAGGAGGTCCAGGAAACACAAGATGCATGAATACAAGTGATACTTCTGCTATCAAAATACATCAGTTTCCAAAAAATGAAGAAGTTCGGCAAAAGTGGGTCAAGTTTGTTCAAAGGCATATGCCATCATTCCGAAATCAAAGCAAATACTCTTCCCTCTCTCCGACCCATTTTGAAGATTCTTGATACTTTCGACCTCAAACAGATTCAACTGAAGTGTCTTGGACAAGTAATTTTATCAAAAAATCTGTTCCCACTTGCGATTTTGTAAATTTACCTTCGGCTAAAAAAACACTTGTTTGTCAGGTTCGTCTCACTGCAAACAATCTGACGTCACGATTGACAAGTCACATGATTCATGCCGCGGGTTTTTTTGGGCCCATAAAATATCTGAATCTGGTCATATTAAAAGGGAATCTACGACGTGAATATTTGTGCTATCGCAAAAAAATTTAACGAAGTTACCAGAAACAGCTTAGATTTTGATTTTCAGAACCAAAAAAATATGTGTCATGTGCTCTTTAAAGTGTACTATTCTAAAAGAAACACCTGCTACCAAAATTGGGCCTCACTTAGCGCGTGTTAAATATTAGAAACAAAAGTGCGTAACACTTTCAAGTCATTAATGTGCATTAAAACGTTAATAAGCCGGTAGGTCAGTCATCATCAAGGACGGATTGCTCATGCCCTTAGCAGCCGTGCCCCTTCACTTGTTCTACGCCAGTCTTGGCATCCCAGTCATCCGCATCCCAGTCATCGGCATCCCAGTCATCGGCATCCCAGTCATCGGCATCCCTCTTATTTCTTTAATGTCGCAGAATCTGGTTTTGAATCTGGTTTGCCTCTTCCTCGTTTACCATCAACCATCCCATGGAGTAATGTCTTGTCCAGCCCAGCACTTCGTAAAGTATGTCCGATGAATGACAGATAAATAGTTTATGAATGCATATTTACCTTGATATTTGGGAATGGAAGTGGATAAAGGGACACTTGTGCGGATTTCCAGCTGGTCGTCGTCATGGCATCTTGAAACGCTACTCTCTGATTATCGGCAGATCTTTTTTCCTCGTGGCCAGCGAAAAGGAGTATTAATTTTAAATTGCATCGTGAACCTTTTTTAAGCTTGTAATCAAATTGTAGACAGGAACCGCGAGGAGGCATTGGAATCACAATCTCCGCCTCTCCAAGTTTCCATGGGAACGGTGTGTAGGACACGCAGTTGTCATGGTCCCAAGAAAGAACGTACCCTAGAAGAACAAAAGCTCATCTTTATATCTTCTATTTCTTCACGAAAGGGAAATATTTTTATAATGGACACATAGTGCGTTGGTCACACTAGACAGTGACTAAGATGAATGGAATAGATAAACAAGTTACTTATTTGATTACCAGTCATTTTTAGAATTGATATGTACATCAAATATTTTCGTCTTGTCACTTGTGCAAGACGACGAGGTATCATTTAATGTCTGAGTCACTAATGAAGCGTTTGCAAATATAAAAGCCTTTTGCCTGCTTGTCTTGAAGTGCATGTGAAAATAAATTCCCAGACGTAGTTTTACCGTCTTCTTATATCTTTAGACTCTTTATATCGGCTTCTTTGGATTTATCATCGATAAATTAACAAAATAGCCTTGCCAAATGGATTTTGATAGTCGTTCAGCATAGTTGGGATCTACACAGAAAGAATGTCACAGATAATTAAGGAAAAATCACTGCATTAATTATTTAACTTACCATGATCACTTGCTGCATCTGCACGTCTTTCCCATTGGCATTCAGGATGGATACTTTGACTAATACCACACGATCCCACTTCAAAGTCGCAGAAGAATAAGTCTAAAAGAAGCATGAGGATACTAAATGCCAAACTGATACTCAAACGTGTTATTACTGACACTACTATGTCAACAAAAGTCTACTCAATTGTACTGATTTAAGTAAGGCAAAGTAACGCAATGGTGAAAATTTTCAGGTCACGCGTTATTTCTTTCTTTCTTGGCTACCATACAGATTAACTATAAAGGATTAGCATGATATGAAGGAGGAGAAGGATATATAACGATCGTATGCGACATCAAGACAGGGTTTACTGACCGGTAATTATTTGCTTGACGATTCAGGATTTCAATGCCTATTAACTTTGGTGTAGCAGGGCAGAAAGAAAAATCATGGACTGGGATATAACTAAAACGTTCTAAGTTGCCTTGCTAATTTTGTTTGGTGGTAAAAGTCAAAGCGTGCTGTTTTTAAATGCCATGTTACGAAAATTATTCAATAAATAAGTAAGTACTAAATTTAAATGAGTGACGTTATCTTACCTTTTCTTGGAGGGCATTTTTGTCTCATCACTACAATATCATCTACAGCTATTCTGCTCTTTCGATTGTTAGGTAGTTCTGCAACCACTTCAACCTGGAAAATATAAAATCAAGGTTAAAATTTAGTAGATGCCACGCCTAGGCTCAGATTCATACTTTCATGTACACATATTATTACCGACCACTACTTCTACACAGTGTACTACGTATTAAATGTATGAAAGTAAAATCCATTCTAAATACGTAGTCAACCACTAAGAAAACTTTCATCTCGAAGTCATGACTTATAATTTGCAAATTGCATGGAATTCTGGTTTATCAAAAGACATAAAATGCATCAATTACTTTAAAAGTCCTGCCTGACAGTAATGTTAGGAATGATGTATACTTTTCCCTTTTTCAATAAAACGGGGATATGTTGTAGTATTACTTACATGATAATTAGAGCCCATAGGCAACTGAACTTGTGTATCAAACCAACGCCTGTTTAACATTCCTTTCCTTGTTAATAGTATCGTCTTCTTTTTTGTTGATTCATCGATGCTCCTGATTGTAAGTGATCCACCTTGAGCATTTCTCAGGACAGCGAACATCGCCATACATGTGTCCTCGTTGACGGATATTGCTGGACTTCGAAGAATCGCAACAGCAGATTTACTATTGGCTTGATTTTTGCGCTTGGATCTTGCAACAACATAAACATCTGAATTGAAAAGTAAATTCATTCTTAATTTATTATCCTCAAAAAACTAATGTATTATACTTTGGGGGAGCAATTTGTAGTGAACAAAGGTGTTCGGAATGGTTTCACGTGTATGAGTATCACTGCTCTTTGATACGTCTACACAAAATTTTAACAAAAAACGATCGATTGTGGAAGTTAATCATGCTTTGTAATAAACGAGAGAACGAGATAATTTTAAAACCATGTAGTGATGTTTTGCGTAGGTCTTGCCATCTTTGTTCAGAATATAGCTAATGGGTGTTTAATAAAAATGTGTAATTTCATTCACAATAGGACAGAAGGAATCCACTCAGATTACATATGCCATGGTAGATTAATGTATTTAATTGCTGAAAACTCTCATGATTATAGATTTACAGATTTAATACAACAACTTGTTCTAACCAATTCCGCCAGTTTTGGACCAGGTTTTGTTCACTTAGTTTTAAATTTCCTTGAGATTGAAATTTTCATTGTACAAATAGAAGAAACTTTCCTTACCATCCCATCCTGAGACAGCTGCTAATCCTGCGGCACTCCGCCTTCTCCAATTAGCCTTAGTTTCTTTCGGCTGAGTCCATGAGCAGAAACCTCTTTCAAATGAGCAAGGAAGGGCAGCTAAGAAAAAGAAAAAAAACAACAATCAATTAACGATGCTGTCAACAAACTATGTGAAATCAGAACTTTTAAGAAGCAGATTTTCAATAGAAAAGCCCGAAAAATATTGAGCATTTTCACGAGGAAGAATTTAGAACGCATTGTTTCATGTCGTTTACTTTAGCGGGAAGCGAAAGGGACATCAAATCTTTACAAAATTCTCATTACTCATAAACTTGTCAAAGATCTGGTATTTATTGCTGAAAGATCTGTTTTCACTCTTAGAATTCAGTCCACCTTGCACAAAGACTTTGTCTCATGACATCTATTGCCTTTGTATCGTTTTTTTGCTAGTAGATATTACTTACGTTTACCAGTGAAAGCGATATTTTTCCAGCCTGAGAGAGGTAGTTATGAGTGACTTGTGTACATAAAACGGCTAGTTTACTATGTTGTGTTTCATCTATATCACCTTAACAGTAACCGGTGGTGAAACTACACGGCATTTAATCTTTTTAATGCACACCTCATCATAGTTTTCAATCTGATTTAGTTACATTATATGCTTACCAGTTGTTTGGCGTGGACATTTTCCTTTGTAGACAGATATGTCGTCAATAGCAACACCTCCATTCCATATTGCTGTCCCCAGCACAGCACTTATGCTAAGCTAGACGAAACAAGAAACACAAAATAATAAGGCTTGATGTTCCTGTAAGTTGTTTTATAAAAATGCTGTTGTGTCCACTGTCTAACTATTCCGCTTTGGTTTGATGCGCGTTGTCAACATCTGTTGCAAAAAATATTTTTCAATATTAGCCTTTGCCTTTTATTTGCACGATTTAGTCCTATACTTAAGATAAAACTTCTTCTGTCCTCTTGTTGGCCAAGTACAAAAGTTTACGAAAAGAAAAGACACCGCACATTATGAAATGTGTTACTCAGTTTCTGGGAGAAATCACTCAATGTACCTGGCCATTACTTTCACCCCTGTTGACATATTTGGGGGATGATTTTGTTCATTAAACAACAAGGATAAAGATAAATCATAGTGGAAAATCAACTTTAAATGCCCTGTCTAGTAGAAGTCTTTCCCCATCTCTCCTACCCATGATTATCCGAAGCACGCAACAGTCATATTGACGTATAGATAGAGTACAGAAACATAAAACATACCCTAAACATTTCATTCTTGGGAATTGTAAAATCTACCAAAATTTGCTGCCACTTTGTATTTCCATTAAACTCCCTCTTTGCTAGCAATTCAGCTTTCTTTTGCTCGCGTTCAGCTGTTATCAGCAATGCATGATTTTTCTTTAGATTTTTGCCCTTTTGTGATATCGAATAGAAAAGTTCCAGGCAGTTTGTCTGGCCGTCTGCGACAACAAACTGGCTATACAGGGTTGCCTTGTCGCCACTAAAATGGCCTGGAGATGTCGGCGCATATACAAAGTATCCTAGTGAAATACAATATAAAGTATTCAGATATGTATTACAGCATGAGATAAATCTGTTGGAAAAATTGAAAACTGTTTAGAATTCTCTCTGACACGCTATTAAGGGCTAGAATTTACAACAAAAGATTCTTTACTGAACACTAAACATTGGGATGGCACTTTATTCTTAGTTTGTTTTCTCTTTTACAAAATGACGATGCTAATTTTATTGTCAGGAACGACTTTTTAGTGACATTATTATTTTGACCCGTTTTACCTTAAACGATCAATATTACTTTGATCAGACGACATTGAAGAGACATTGCAAGTAAATCCAACTCATAGGTAGATGTGATCTAGGATACTCTGGTTTATGAGTATAATGACATAACAACTGAACAACTAGAGCATTAATATCATGCTTATTGAATATTAACCTATTCAAAACATCATTATCATTTTGGATTCCGTATCATCTAAAATTTTGCAATTATACCAATCTCACACCAGACATTAACAATTTCAAGATATCATACAAGGATTTTGATTTTACCTTTTCCAGTAGTGTGATCAAAAAGCTTTGGCCTTTTCCGCATCATACCAAGTTTCCAGTCAAAGATATCATCATGACTTTGGATCCAATGGCAGAAGCCATTTTCAAAATTACAAGGCACAACATCTAGAAATGCATAGACGAAATAAATGTGAATAAATGTATCTTTCATCTGGGTATTCTAACCGTGGAATAGGCAAGAGCCAACGCAGCAAAAATGATGCTGACGTGTTTATTACGACACAAAATGTATGTAAATTATTGACATAAAATGTTTACTCAAGTAAACGGAAAAAGCGATTGCTTTAATACATTCACCTAAAAAGAAAGTAGCAGATAGTACATATAGAAAACTGAAAGTAACGTCCCTAGATTGAAAGTGTATGCTAAGTAAAAAAAGCATTGTTTTACCTGAAATGCGGACACCTGGCTCCGACGTAATTGGAGAAGTTGTTGTTGTTGCTTCTGTGGTAGTTGCTTCCGTTGTTGTTGCTTTTGTGGTAGTTGCTTCCGTTGTTGTTGCTTCTGTGGTGGTTGCTTCTGTTGTTGTTGATTCTGTGGTAGTTGCTTCCGTTGTTGTTGCTTGTGTGGTGGTTGCTTCTGTTGTTGTTGCTTCTGTGGTAGTTGCTTCTGTAGTTGCTGCTTTTGTAGTGGTTGCTTGTGTGGTGGTTGCTTCCGTTGTTGTTGCTTCTGTGGTAGTTGCTTCTGTAGTAGTTGCTTCCGTTGTTGTTGCTTGTGTAGTGGTTGCTTGTGTGGTGGTTGCTTCTATTGTTGTTGCTTCTGTGGTGGTTGCTTGTGTGATGGTTGCTTCTGTGGTAGTTGCTTTCGTTGTGGTGGCCTCTGTAGTAGTTGCTTCCTTAGTTGTAGTCTTTGTCGTCGTGGGTGTCTTTGTCGTTTTCCCTAAAACAAATTTTGTAACATCTTATGATTAATATGTTACGTGATTGTAACGTATATATTCGTGGATTATTAGATAGTCAGCATCCTTTTAAAGCAGGTATTTAGCTTAAACATCACTGATTGTTTTAATTATTAACTGATAATACATTCACTCGCAGAAATACCTAACTTGGGTATTCCATACTTGTTCTATTGTAATGTTATGATCAGCATTTGAACAGAAGAGACGGGTTACGGAAATGGCATTGTCAAAGTAACAGATCTTAATTTGACGCAATAAACCCTAATGTCCTTCTCTACTGACTTAATACATCAATTGTTTATAACCAAGTTTGTTACGCACTAGCTATGAACATTCTACCAGCATGCCATAAGCCCACGTGGGGATCTGGTGATAAGACATTAAATAATCTGATTACTTACCTGCACAGGAAAAAAGCTTATTTAGCTCTTCCTGGTCTAGTGTACTTAGCCCTTCGGAATTCCCTAGTTGCTGATTGGGATTCCCTATTGCCTCAATAGTTTTTCTGCCGTTGGAGGTAAATGCATATGGGCCATAGTGCATCACTGAGACATAATCATACGTAGTGTTTTGGACATTCATGCTTTCCTTGTTAAAATTGTGTTCCATGCCTTAAACAGAAATCAGTTAACAGCAACATTAGAAACTGATTTGAAACAAAGCTAAGATTATTTCAACCATAAAACTATACATAGTATCATTGCCAACGACGCTAACCCATTCTAGCAAATCAAAGCTAAGTTCTTGTGGCAAAAATTATCAAAGCTATTAATTTCTATTAAATTTTCGTTTTTATTCTTCCCCTACTCGAGAAATTAACCATATTAACCACCTCGATTATTTAACAGCCACTAAAGTAATGGAAATCAAACTACAGTATTGAATAGAAATCAAATTATCTAACAGTCTGCCAGTGACCTTAAGTCAGATAACCATCCAAAATTAGCTGGGAATCTGAACATGAACATCATATTGGGCCAAACATACATTCCTTCTGGAGCTTTTCGCTCTATCTGACCAGCATCTTAAACTTTACCTTTTGGCAAGGCCGTTGACACATTTATAATCTTCATTTTTAACTTAATTACGTTTGCTTACCGGTACTTGATAAGCAATTTATAGATTGATTTGCTCAGCATTGATTGGTCGATAGATTGAGTATACTTTTAAGCAGAAACCAATGTATCTTTCTGTATTACCAACACTTTTATAAGGTCAAAAGCACTTTAGATAATTGTACCTCGAATGATGTTGCCGGTATTGATTTTGACAAAGTTGTCTCGGTCTGGTCTTGACTGCTCATGAAAGAACCCTAAGGCATGAAGGATTTCATGGGTTGTAATCGATTTAACTTCACAGCCCTGCCCAATGGATACCTCAGTTAATCCACTTTGCCTTCCTATAAAAGCATAGCACCTATAAAGAACACAAAATAAATTAGGCTAAAAGCTTCAGCAAAATGTAAGTTTAGAGTCAAAGAAAAAGGAGACTCCAGATAAAACAAAGAAATTGCTGTTATGATGTTATGTGTGCTTGACCCTCACAAATAAAACATAAATATTGCATGTCTTATCGTTGTTATATCATATTTCATGGAAATGGTGATCCTTATCTTCGAGTGTATGCATGAAATACAATTTCCTTATTTGTCTTATAACATGGTAAAATTTTTTGCGCTGAATATTGTTTTAAAGGTAAGGAACAGAAAAAAATAAAAATAATGTAAATTGTGACAAATAAAAACAACTTGAGAAGTCTGTTGTTTCAGCTTTAATCTATTTTTTAGGTTTGATCCCTTTTAATCTCTTCTTGATATCTTGCCTCTTTTAATGCGGATAATATATTGTGATTTCTCTTTATTAGCTTTATTGTATCCGTTAAAAAAATAAATTTACAACAGGCTCTAGCAGCAAAAATGTTGAAATCACGAGCTACGCACTAGCAAAGCCGTCTCTTATCTAGATCACTAAGCAGTCTGGTTATTCCATTGTATCTTAGTTTAAGTATTTAGTGGACAGTTAAGAGATCTATGTTTAGCTATATCACGTTTATCCTAATATTAGTAAGCATTAAATGCACTACACTAATATCGTGTAGTACTATCAACTTGCAACACTTATTTCTTATATTGTTTGCATGAATAAGCTTTAAATACTAATTTTTTTACGACAATGTTAATGAAATTAACCACCATTTTTGATACCAAAACTTCAATAAAAAATTTTCCCAAAAGTTCTTAGACCAAAACTCTTCCTTTTACCTACCCTTGCCCCTGTATAAAGTGAAGGCGTCTAGGATCGTTCCTTTGCACAAATGTAACACATGATTTTCCTTCAATTTCTGCCATCCCCTCCCTTATTCCATTCTGGGTATTTGCTATGTGAAAAAAGAAGTAAAAAGTTGTTATGAGTTTATCATACTCTGACGTCATAATCTAAGGCCTGAATTTGACACTCACTAGTCAAGAGAATTTGGTTTAATCTTATACATGGCATTGATTGATGGCATAAAATCTCGGGTACATTAGAGCCATTACCAAAAACTTAAGATAGGATGCCCTCAGTAAAAAAAACTACGTCATCAAAATGTTGCCCAAAGTTCGTGGACTGCGTAAATTAATTTACTGTAACATTCGGTCGTTTCAACACCAATACAGCATCTGTCAAAGACAAGCTAGACGTCTGCAGTGAAAAAGAAATCTGAGAACAATCAATTACTACTTAAACGAAAAGAAATATGCTTAATCAGAGAGTTCAACGAGTTTGCAACTAGTTACTTTAAAACGAAAACCCACTTTCCTTTCTCTTTCAAAGTAAAATGTCTAAAACACGATGCTTACTCGGTAGACCAGCAGCAAATGAATATGGGATTACTGATGATGGCCAGTGAAAAAAACTGTTCTCTATGACACCTCTCTTGCTCTGACTGGAACTGAGTCTGATATCCATTTCAGTCACTCCTTCAGGCAAAGCGACAGCTATAAAGCAATTATTAAAAGACATAAAATATCATAATCATGTGACCTTACATTGATTAAAATAAAGAATACAAAAACTCGGAGTAAACTATTTATGGCGAGAAACTATCATTAAGACCAGTATTAATATTTTACTTTCAGTTTTTTAGCTTATATTTCCATCGCCTTGTTGAGATATCTTTCTTTAAAAAAGAGGAAACCAAGAAACATCAGATATTTACCGCACGTGCACGATCTTTTCTCAAGATCAAAAATTGAAAGTCTTATTTAGAAGCTGTGCTGGGTTGGTTCAGAGATGTTTTGGAAGAACTAAGTCCACAAGCATTAAGACACAAAGTGCAGGTGTGCTCACGTGTACCACACTTTTCTAAATGATACACACTCTTACTACATAGTAAGTTACAGGTTTTTCTACTTAATGCCAAAGAAGACGGATAGTAAAGTAGACACTGATATGCATTTTAGTACCAAGAGAACAAAAAATGTAACCACTAAAAATTGTTTTTAAAGTGCTATTCTGAGACAAATCTTTATGACAGTGGGATCTGGATCAAAAGAATGTGCGCATAGGTCCTTTGAGCTGACGCCTTCCACCGGATACAATTGAGGGGATTAAGCTCGTAGTCGTAAGTGTTTTCTCAATGCAATGGTTGTAGTTTTCCCTAGTAAGACGATAGTTGTGTTCCCGACTGGAAATTTGGCACCCACACAGGAGTGAGGCTAGTTTGCACTGCTAATGGCCTGCAGTGATTCATATATGTGCGGCTTAAAGAGGTTGGCCAAGAACAATCTTTTGTGAAAATAACAAATAAACTTGGCCAAGAACCTTATAAATATAAGTGCAGCTCGATTAAGCTGTGCGACCTTACTGGTGGTTCGCAAACAGAGTGCGAGAGAAATTTTTCTGCAGCACACACGTTCCACTCTTGAGGACGACTTTAAAGTGAGTGCATCGAAACATGCCCTTATGTTCAACAACTATTTTATTGTTCAGAAATTACGGCCCCTCGAAAAGAGCATTTAGTTTGTAACAGCTACAAGTTCCAAAATAACCTTAACATACTGATTTGCCAAGAAAATGTCTTCCTTGATTAATACTTCTTTTCGATCATTTTTACTCTAATAGTTCCAAAGAATATCTTACCATTATTCACTTTGGATATCCTGGTACCTGCCGTATCATCCTCGTGTTCCCCTAGATACAAAAGAATATTATTATAGCCAAGTACCGGTCATTACAAGACAACTCTTCCGTCCGTATTAAAGCTATAATTGAAGTAAAATTATAGTTTATTGTGATGATAGGACAAATGTATAGCGAAATGGTTGAAAGAATTAGAATCTTGTACCCAAGGCGGAACTGCCAATATTTAATCGAGTAAATGTAGTAGCGGAACTGAAGATATTGTTTAGAAATGACCCTTATTTGATGCGCTTGAATATCTAGGATAAACAAGAATGCCTACAAATCTTTTTTATAGATACCTTTTATGGATCATAGTTCCGACTAAGACAAAAATAATCGATTCAGGGATTTCCAACCTACCCTGTCTTAGTTATGAGACATAATAGAATTTGTTATTGTTGGTTGACACAATCATCAAGGCCTCCGTTACCATCTCCTCCTTCAAAAGCTGAGGTAATGAGACGACACTTACCTTGTTGGCTATTATCGGTAGCAGAGTCATCATCGTTGTCCTCTGGAGTCAAATTCTCCATGTCAAGCTCAAGTTCTGTTAGCCAATTTGAATCACGAGAATTCACTGAAATAAATAATTTAAGTCAGCTTCTTAAGGTGGACACAAGGTAATCAAATCTAAATTAGGTAAGTTTAATCCTCTGGAATCCGAAAATCCGAAACCAAAGAAACGTCATAGATAAAACGATTGTCGTGAGCGATGGTTGTGACCGTGAGTGCCGGGGGAAATCGGTACATTTTGTGGTTATGATCACAAAACATGAAAATTATATCCCTTATAATATAGTTCAATAACGTTTTTGGAGTATGTCGTAATACAAAGTCTAAAACTGCTTTACGAAGAGATCAGTAGGTCAGATTTCATCTGTATCAATCCATGCATACAAATAAATATTATGTACAAAGTGAGCGTTTATCAATAACACGGACTACAATGATAACCTAATATCAACATACATCAAAATTTATCTCTTTAAGAACATTACATCTTTAATATTAGCATCGCTTTAATATGAGTTTTAAGATAAGGAATTATTGCGTCCAACTAACAAAAGCAAAGACTAACCATTTATAAACATCCCAAATACTTATTGTTCCATAAACTGTATAGGCAAGGTGGTGTTGCATGATGAACAGAAGTAAGTTATGATTATGACTACTTGAGTCGCGAATCAGGATCTCCCGACTACAAATTTGATGCCTTGATTCAAAGCTAGAGTGGTCGTCATCATTTTACTTTAGTTTGCTGATAATAAACAACCAGGTCAATAACTCTGACCGAGAAGAGAAAGCATATTCTTTAACAACTTTGTGTGATACAAAACTTTGATATCGCATTGAACATTTGCGAAATTGCACTAAAAACATACTTAAAAGCTTTACAGAATGTACAAAAGTGTATAATAACCAAATTAAAAATCATTACTGCTGTAGACAAAGACACATCATTATGCGTAGGGATATAGAATAAAATAAGTTATGGACAACGTTTGTATTAATAATGTTCATACCTGCTGGATACGCTGTTGCAGATTGCCATAGCAGCAACATTAATATGCATGCTGCATAACATGTATGCTTAAGAGGCATCATCTTTCTGTCTGTTGGTCAACTCGACTATCCGCAACTTATTATCCTGGTGCTCTCTCCTCGTATTTATACGTTATATATATTTACAACTTGTGTACTGTTGTACGAGGGTGTCCTAAAATGGTCAGCAGGGAGTAGTTTCCTATTCAATGGATACATGTTACTCATATTCTTATATTGTTCTTCTTGACCAACCATGATTGAGTGCAGGGGCGATAATGTTCTTCTGAGGAAATCTGTGTCACTCGATACAAAAGAATGTGGGATTACACTTGTCGTATTGTTTATTAACCCTTAAAAGTCTAGGGAGATAGGAATCCATGGTGTAAAGTCCACCCTATGGATCATATCTTTGTTTGAAACTCTATTGTTCACAGTAGTCATCATTTGCTACCCTTTATTATGACCATGACATGACTTGGATATTTAATTAAGTTGTATTGTATTGTCTCGTCCTAATTCACCCTCTGATTACAGGATTTGGTGTAAATAACTAGGCCTTCAAGCGATAACACCCCCGCTATTCTTTTACTTTGCTTCGTCATGAGCCGTAGAAATTATTGTATTATATTTCAGAATAGTGTTTTGCATGGTGACTAATAAAGTATGGCACAGGCCGACAGACAAATATTGCTTTTTATGGTAAACATATGGATCAAAGAGGGTGATGAAAATTTAGAACTACAGTGTTAAAAAGCACCTAAGTAAAACTCGCCTTTAATTAGTACAGAGAGTTACCCCTAAGTGCTTATTTCGTTTACATGGATAAAAAACAATAAACATTAGTGATACTTGAATTGAACACTGTCGGTCTTTGACCCATTTCCGCGTGCCTGTTTAGTTCAGTAGGTACGGTGTAGGTATGAATTGCAGTAAGGAGACTATAGTTCAGTATTCTTGAGATAGAATGCTACAACTTTACATCTGTTTATAATATTAAGCCATTTTGTTTACTTTTATCGCTAACTTACTCTGATATTAGTCACCTAACCTGTTTGGATTTGAAAAAAACTTTTAATCCTAAACTTCTCAATGGCAAAGTCTTCGTCGATCCTTAGCCTACAGAATAATTACAAAGTTCATTAACGTAGAGGAACTATTTTGCCAACGGCTATTATGTTGATTTTTAATATGAGTGGGCAGACCTCCAATGTAAAATACTTATTTGTAAAACGTTGTCGCGGAGGCGCTTTGAATTAAAGCAAATAACGATAATTAGTTTAAATTATATACGAAAACAAATTATCTTGACTGCAGGAAGGGAACAAACAATGGATTTTATCACGAATGAATTCTATAATTTATATTCTTATATTGAAATTATTAGGATTTTATGCTAGTTATTTATCTCAAGAGTTCTGGCGCGTTGTAGACCAACAATCATCATAAGAGATAAAAAACCAATAACTATCCTGTAGCCTGTGTAACAACTCGAGGTTGTAAAAATAAATATTTCGCAAAGTTGTATTGCCATTGGGCTAGTACATAAGTATGAAATAAAATATATCGAAAATTCGAGGATGGATCGTTAACGATCTTCTCCACATGGGCAGTAAAGTTACACATTTATTTTATAAGATAAATAGTTAGTTTGGAGTTTAAAGGAATTAAAATACATATATAGGTCACCATCATTTCTTAACATAACATAAAGTGTTGCAAGCCATACTCAAAAAATCATGCACTGGAGATTACAAGAAAATGCAGTAATTATCGCACATTTCTGCTTCATTCGCAATTCTTAATTAGTCTGGGATCTTTTATTCCACTTTGCATCCGAATGGAGATATTGGGATACAGATTAGCCAATCAGACCATTCACACAAAAGGAAATAGGACCATAATTTTACATCTCTTTTCTACCTGAGGATTAAAACCAATTTCTTTGGCTCATGAAACATTGAAAATTGGTCTGAACACTTTTAAAGTGTGTATTGGTCTCCAAAACATTAGCAGTTTGCAATTTGATTGTATGTGTGTTTCGAATTATGAATGTAGTGAAAATTAGCCTTTAGTCTGTTTGTGACCGAGGTGGATGTAAATTTTAATTATGAACCACAAATTCAAACTCCTTGAATCAAAAGAATTTCACGACTAGATCATAAGCACCATAACCAGTTCAGTCTACTTTTAAGTAAACGGAAACTTACAGGTCGCACTCAGGAAGTGAAATTTTTAGAAGATTTTTGATCAAAAAAGAACAGACTAGGTATCGTTACAATGACAACCAATTACGTTACGCAACTATCGCAAATTGCGAAAAGAATAATACTTCAGTGGGAGAGACATAGACAATATATGACATAACAATCTGTTATTTACAATGATACTGTCATTAACATTTATTTTTCTTTGTGGGAATGCTGCCCTGCGCAAATTGAACACGAATTTGGTGATTAACGCCTTTTGTACTTTAGTGTTGTTAATGATACTTTTGAATTTTTCTCTCAAGAGGGCTTTAGTCCTTAAGTAGGGGTGCACATGCAGCGAAAGTAGTGCCGTGGAGCTAGTATATAACCAGTACAATATACAATTTGTAACTGTACAGTCCTTTTGAACAAGGGAACGATCCATCGGCCAATTATTGACCTAGTCATGGCATCAAGAAGAAAATGGACCACCCACATAACTGACTGGACGGGAAAGAAGTACAACAACTGCGCAAGAACTGCTTCTGACCATAAGAGCTGGAAACCCATAACCACTGACTTACTGGAAGTAACTGTGACTGGCAGGTAACAGGTAACATGGGACAGAATAAACGATTACAAGGTTAATATTGTTCTGGTCATATGCCAGAAATTTGGAAAGCATAGTGCTGCTTGAAAAGGAAAACTACAGGAAAAGACCATATCATTCCATGGAAGCATCTCTAAAGGGAAAATAAGACCGAGAATGATTCATACTAAATTTCAAGACTAGGATACGACAAAATCAAAAGTAACATTTCCATTACCACAGAAAGCGGAGGGATGTGAATTGAATGCGAGTCAAATGGCAGCTTCGTTGAGCTATCACTGTCTACAGCCAGTTTTCTCTCTCTGCGTATACCTATGCAATTGTACCCAAATGTATGGCATAGCAGTTTGAGTACTGGCTTTGAGTCTGAGGGATGTGAGTTCGAGCCCGATTGATTCCCTTTCAATACAGCTATTATAGTATATTTATTTTTGCTATCAGCTTAGAGTTTGATTATTAGAAGGGAAGTCTCAAACGTTGAATGTGATTAGTTTTCTACCCAATAGGTTTTTGAGGGGCTGTAAATTTTTGGTCGTGATCTTTGAAAATCCGGGAGATTGCTTTAAGCTATGTCTCAGTGACACGACATGCACACAGCAATATATCATTGATTGACATTTACTGGGGAAACATTAAAAGATTTTAGCCCTATCAATGTTACTTAAACAGTTCAAGTGAAGAGAAATAGGAAACTTTCCGTGTAACTATGGTTCTTGTCTTTAACGTTATTAGGTTCCGAAACAATTGCCTTGCTAATTACCAAAATTTTGTCGTTTAGCACCTTCTGTATTTTACGGATCCACGTTGATCGGCTATCATACTTGTTGGGATTCTTCAAGTCAAATTTCTTTGCAATCGTGTTCTGTATATATCAAACATTTGGCAGATAATGAAAGGTATCATATTGTTTGGTATGTCATACAGAAATGTTTCACAAAATTGTGCCGTGAGGTTAGATATTTTACAGAAATGTTTTCAATATTAAGCCCGATACATTTATTTTCTAGACCTTTAATGTGTCCATAATTTCATTTCGCCGTCACAAATGTCACCAGGTAGCCTTTTCGTCACACCGCACAAGATATCATGGTAAGACGTCAGTGCGAGCCTTTCTTTTACCCAAACAACGCCCTTTGGGCTCGCATTACAAACCAATACGTTCCGGTTCTATGTAAAGGTGGGGCACGTGTGGAGCACTTGAAAGCACAATCTTGCCCATTTTCCCCGCCCACACAGCTCTATCTTATGTTATACAAATTGGCTATAAAGCATGACTCTTACGAACTGATCAACCATGAATAAAGACGCCTTCGTGTATTGCTAACAGAACGAGGCCTTTGTGTTTAGGTTACGCAATTGATAACCTAACCTGAATAAATGGGTAAGTGTTCTGAATAAGACACCTGAGAATAGGGGAGTGGTACAGTGATGTGATTACAAATTTCAGAAGTAACTTTCATTCCATCAAGAGAAGATGTAGACAAGCCAAATTAAAAAAATAAAAACCGCAGGGTCTCGAACATAAGCACTTCTGTTTATCATATAGACATTCGACTAATTAAGCGGTCGAACCACTGGTGTTGCTAGGAAAACCTGTCCAGATCTTTACTCGTTTACACGTATTTTCTATCGGTAGACAACTCGTTTAGCTCAAAGCCTATAATGGCTGGCCCTACCTTGGAGTGACTCCCCTTTTTCATCCTCTTAGAGAGCATACAACATACTAACCATTATGTAGAGAGAACGTATATGAGTCCAACGATGAACGAAAGGTGGTACAGGACAATGACTTCACTGGGAATCGAACCTACATCCAACTACAGTTTAAAGTTTCTTTTATAACAATTTCTTCTCAAAACGATAAAAAACATGAGGCTAGGCATAAAGAAAATACAAGAGGACAATTACAACTGTAACCCCAACTTGAGAAGGAAAATGGGAATTTTATGCCAAAGATGTCTCAGCTTTGTTGGTAGATCCTACGTTGGCTGGATAATAAAGCGATATGTAAAGGTTTCTATTACATTTGACTGAAGACCGTCTTCCACAAAAAGCACTTTTGTTGATAAAATGATTTACTATTTCTTCACTAGGTATGTTTTTAGTCCTCGTACGAGACATCCATACAAATATAACCAGGTTTAAAAAGTCTCATTTTTATTTGCAGCTTTCTCGTGAATAGAGTGAGAACATGCGATCAACTTAATAGACGCTTCGCTTTAGAAATAGTGATAAGCGACCTAAACAATTACCTAAATAAAATATGCTAAGATTAACAAAATCGTGATGATTATTGGCATATTCTCCAGGTCATATTGCTGACGAATGTAACAATATCATGGAGGTAAATTGATTTATGATCCTTTAAGCAGACAACAAGTGGATGACGCGTTCTTCACTTATTCCCGCTGTACATGACGCAAAATTTACAACAGTTGTAACATTCAATGAAGATAATGACTACAAGTGAAATCCCACACTCCCACGCGGCATTGACAATTTTCGCACATGCTATGCTTTCAAAGATGTTGATGGCAAGCTCTTCAAGCCCACACATTAGGTTCTCTACTTACTCACATCACGGTCACGTACTTCATTTCATACCCTGGTGTTATAACAGGATATTATTCTTACAAACGAATGTTTACTAGACATTTACTGATCCTATTGAATTTCTTTAAACTGGGTCTCCTCAGGCAGTATTGTTCATAATCAGTTCCTTTATTAAGCTATGATCTTCATAGCGGAAGACTGGACGTTTTGTACATTTACCTTGATTCTCCTCTAAATTATAATTACTTTCTCCGTAATGTGATCGAGATGAGGTGTTTCTCAGTAAGAAAACATCTCTCTAAAGACAAAACAAATGTTCTAATGAGTTAGACGAGGCTTCGGCTTGAGAACCATGAAACAAAAAAGTCTTTGCTGTACTAGGCCCTGAGTTTCCTTGGCTCAGTTGGTAGAATCTTCTTAATAAATAGTTCTAAATTCTAAGGTGATAGAAGTCTAAACTTTTCTTCTTGGAGTAAAGTTAATCCAAGGTTAAGGAAGCTGTCTGCGCTTATCTAGATGAGATGACTACCTAACATGGATCTGTGTAAAAGAATAACAAAGAGAAAACTATTGACTACCCTTGACGAATTGGATTAATATTCATGCTTGAAGGAGTATATCAGATAAAGTCCAGGTGGAATCAACTAGACTTTTTTCATTATGCCAAATATATTACATGGATATTTTACACAAAGTTAGTGAAGAATTTATAGTGTAGGTTGCAGAGACGGATTAAGGCTCTAATTTAGCTCAAACATGACTTTGATCCACTCAGGATTCATCGCTCTTGTTCATCAGAAAAGTATCATGAGATTAATACAGAAGCGAGGGGAAATTGTAAAAGTACAGCAAAGGCACGCTCCCAATTTGTGTGAAACAAGCCAGACGAGACTATAGCCTACTTGCATTTGAAATTGGCAAGTGAACTATTCATTTTAAATTGCTATGGTCACAAAAAGTAGGTCTTTATAGGTAGGAAAACACTAAAGTTATGCTTTTGAGGCAAAATCAAGGAACATGGCCGATTAATTTTTTTGTCGCATCGAAGGCAAGGTATATTCACATCCAATACACATAAACTACTTTAAAACAGCCCTGGGGATGGTCTTCCCCGTTCTCATAGAAAAGGACAGCAATCTTTGCATTGTCACTCTATGAAAAAGTGCGTAGGACGAGTCCAAAAGCAATGGATAAGCAAGCAGATTATGTCCATCCGTTAAAGCTTTTCTTAAGACCTCGTCGGTAGTGATTTTGTATGTTTGCTAATCTAAGTAATGTTTTTTCCTTGCACAAAGTACTACAATTCTTAGTCAATATGAAGTAACATGGCTTTAGTATGCTACCAGCACCATAGTGATTCATATCATATCATGTAAATCTGTTGAACACTTTGAGAAATTTTTTCTTTGGTTAGACAGTCTAATTTGTTGTTAACCTTACATTTTTTCAAGACGTTACTGTTAGCTTATTTTTTTCTCCTTGGCATTAAATTCGCCTTGACATCTTGTATTCGAGTTGATAAGAGGTTCCCTTACGGCTCTACATGATCATTATAAAGTATCCAAGTTTATTG
Organism: Chironex yamaguchii; assembly: GCA_024741275.1. NCBI lineage: Eukaryota > Metazoa > Cnidaria > Cubozoa > Chirodropida > Chirodropidae > Chironex > Chironex yamaguchii. The sequence goes on along the minus strand of JANTCA010034421.1, from coordinate 14,713 downwards.
ATTGTTTTGGACTTGGTAAGATTTTTTCCTCCACAAACGATTACTTAATAATACAGTATTCTACCAATAAACCTGCCTTCTACATAATGGTTAACTCTCTGCCACCAGAATATGAAATTTACCCGCAACTTTTAAATGACAGAGATTAAATGCTGTTAATAGACGTACTGAAGTGTGTTAGCGATGCACGTCTGACTTTTAATGTAAGATACTAATGTTCATAAGAATATGTTAGCCTAGGACAAAGACGTGAATAACAGTGATGACCACAAATGAAGTGATTACACGATGACCACATGTGACACGTTTCTTGACCAAATAACTAGACTCTTGACAAGCCCTTGACAAAGGAGCCAACTTGACGAGCTTTCTGACAAATCGTTGTCAAATAATCCGGCGAAAAGTCGGAAACTAGTGGCTAGAGTATTTTCAGACGAAGGCTTATTCATCCTTCATTGCAAATCGAGAGAGAAAAGTAACATGTCTTGAATCATATGACGAAAATTTATCCTCATTTGGACCACGATTGGACTTATTCTATTGCAAAGTTCTACCTCTTTGTGTTGAGTGACACTTAGGCTTAAACATAGACCTATGAGTGCGAGGGCTGTGAGTTTGATTTCCCATGTCTCCGCTATATAGAAAAGGCCCATTCGTGCGAATGTGCATACATGTGTATGTAGATTGACATTTATACTCAATTCACTGCTACGCATATACTATACTTTTCAAATCAATGAGTAGTTTGCTACAGCTGTTCGTCAAGAATCTTATTTCTTTTAGTACCAGACAATAACCTAATGAATTCCTGGACCATTAAAAATCATAGCGAGCAATAGAAATTTATAGCAATTCATGAGGGTTTTGATCAGCAGTATTTTACAGCATCGTAATGGGTAACCACAAAGTGGCCTGGTGTAATGAGAATAGATTTCCTGGTGTACATGACAACGAATCCCAAACTATCAGTAGGCACACTTCATAAAAATGGTCGTATCTCAGAATGAAGACTAGAACAACATGTATCAGGAAGTGCAGAAAATATTATTTGAAGAACAAAGATTTTTCCTCATTTGGACCACCATTGGACTTATTAAGAAAAAAAGTGTTTTTCTTAGTGTCTTAAGTAATTATTGGGTTAAGAATCAATCGGGATATTCTGCTTGTTTTCCTTTCCTATTATCAGTACAATAAATTTTGACAATAATTAATTAATTTTGAAAGTAAAAACGCTTGTCTTGGATACCTATGTAGAAGGTCGTTGCTTACCACGCCTCTTTGTTTGTGTAGGATCATCTCATAGCATAAATGAGAGTTACCTAATTGGACATGGAAAGCTTTACGCAAGCATTGTAGAAAGAAATAAGCGGTATAGTTAGAACAGTTAGAATATGAGTGCAGTTGAGAAGATGAAAACTGACAGTGAGCAAATTACTTACACTTGTTAATAAACACTATTTGCCAAAAGATAATTAGCATTTAAAACCTTAAGTCCATTGATCCAAACATTTGGATGAGCATTTGTTAAAACAAAGGAGGATTTGCTGCAATATTTCTTTGTTAAGGTCAATTCATTTCACATTTAGAAATCTGACATTGTTATTGATTTTCTTTAATTTTCATTAAATATACAAATGAATAGGTTAAATTGCTTTTGCTTTACTGACATAAAAGTTTTTAATTCATTTTCCTTTATGTACTCGTGTATTTTCTACTCACCAAACCACATTTACATCGACCTGAGAGACTTAAACTGTTGTTTAGCGCTTTCCTTTCAGCTCAACATTAGCTAAACTCATGCTAAGTCATGGCAAAATATTTTACATTACCTGGGCATAAAGTTTCAAAGTTAATAACAATCTTCTGAGTTATGGTCTTTTCTGTGCACTTTATTATATTAGATATGTGAATTATTTGAATCAGACAGCCATTCATTTTAGCATTATTTCAAGGTCGTGCTTCTCTTATGAGAAAAACATTTAAAGTTTTGATAATAACTGGAGACATCAAAAAGTTTTAATTTGTTCAATTTTAGCGTGAAGTTAGGATTCAGTAACATTAATTTTCAAAGCAATCAAAAGCAATTAAGATATTCTTTCTTAGAAGAAAACTGACCTATTTTATGCAAAGGCTGAATGCCAAATGATGCTGTTTTGCAGACAGCAGGGTGGGCTTTTTTGTATTTTATTGATAACATACTCGTTATCGAGCGTAGCTGATTCCCGTGCCGGGGTTAGGAAATTTACTAGAAAGTGAGCTCTTTATGAGAGTGGGCTCCCGTTACCTTCTCTCACCAATGGTATTTTTTTTGGTGGTGCGGGTTCAAACTCGCAACCTCTGGCTTGCAAGATCGTCGTCTTATCCACTATACCTCGGCGGCTCAGTAGAAAGCAGCACAAGATGATAAAGAATTGACACCATCTATCATCCAAAAAATCCTGTTAGGAAAAGTGGTTTAAGGAGTTCAATAACAATAAGCAACCTAAGACGAAGGGGACTTAAGAATTATACTGTTGCTCACCTTAAGGGCCCAAGTTCACTAGACGTTGTTTGTGACGATCTTTATGAGACATCGTTCAGAACTGACGTCAACCATGTTTTGGCCATTTTTAACCCCTTCCCCTCTAAACAACTTTTATGAACTATTAATGACCCCATGTTGTTGATGCCTTCTTTCATACGACTCCCTAATTGAATTGTACTATACAACAAAACATTTTATACTAATACCTCAACTTGAATACAGCACTCACATTTATACTTAAAGAGAAAGAAAGCAGAAATAACCCTACATAAACATAGGCATAGATAGTATACCATAAATCCGTGAATTAGCACCCATCCCTCGAATAAGCGCACCCACAAGAATTTACGGCAAATAAATGTAACTAGGTCTGTGCATCATACAACCCAAGCCTGCAAGCCAACTCAAAAACATCTTTTTGTGCTTTCACTTTTCTTTATTTGCAAATGAAACAAGCATAAACAACAAGATCCAAAAATACAAACTAATTGCAACTCCTGTGTGTCCGTAATGACTTTAAGGAAGTTTTTTTCCTCTTACTCAATGCCAAAGAATTAATTGATTTGGTAGAAGACATTCCTATGTGTGTCAACAACCTCATCACCATTTTCATCATCGTCTAAAATAAACATTTTATCCTCTTCAATGGATTCTTTATCATATATTGTACTGCATTATATATCTCTGTTCTTTCTTTGCACCCGTATTTGGTACAATGGTGTCAATGAAGGTGTGAACCTCGCTGACTTTCTTCTGTTAAAATACATGTAAGTTTCAATGCAATGGGTTCTGACGTCGTTAAGTTTAGTTTACACGTAACAAGTTAGGGGCCTGTTTATGTGAGCTGGCTCAGTGAGCTGGTTCAGTGAGGTGCGATCTACACAATCATAATGATTTTCTACAATTTGTCCAGTCCGCTTGGGTGAGATCCGTAAGAAATATTGGTGGGATCCGCATCGGTGAGATAAGAATAATCCATGTAAACGCCATTAGATGGGCTGGCTCACTTAAGTGGGATCAAAATTACAGTTATAAGCATGTGCAAACAATTTTGGTGCTAAACCATTGATTTCACCACTGAATTGACAATGGCTGGTAATTCAATCTCAGTACCAAAACACAGATAATCTTGTTTTCAAAACACGAAGGCGAGGCTATCCCACCTGAGAGGAATGGAACTCGTTTCATGTAAATGTCAGATAAATGGACTGCACCAGAGTAAACCATCTCATTTAGGTGGACCAGTGATGTTTCTTTAACTTATATCAACTTCTTTCCTATACCCCAAGTGACTGACGTCAATTGTGAACGACCCCTATAAACTCACGACGATTTTTATCACATGGTTTTTCAAGCTGTGTGTTTGGGTTGTTTCTGAAATCTGATTGGCTTAAATTTGGGTGATCGACAAACCCACGGAGAAAAGTTACAACAGTTTTAACTTATCGTCGTGCGCTTGACGATCATCCAAATTTAAGCCAATCAGATTTCAGAACTAATGCAATTACACGTTTAAAAAAATCTCGTTGCAAAACTTGGCGAAATGTTTTACAGTGATCATTACGAAAAATCGTCTCGTGGAGATTCAACTTTAAAAATAAAGAAATAAACCTCCTTTTGTGAATTTAATCATTATCATAATTGGCATGAACTTCTGATTTCACATTTAATATCCATAGTGGTGACAGTACACAAATTCAGATTACATCAAAATTATCAAACAAATATTATTGCAAAAAGCGAAGCATACCAAAACGTACAGCAGAATAAATATAAAACATCTATCTACAATCTGTTGTAGGATAATATGGCTTAAGTATTACGCTGGAAATGCATACTCCATATGTACTATTATTCCTACAAGTCACCTCCATTATGAATGAAAAAACTGGTATGACATAAGGACTGGATGTAGAGGACGTTTTGTGAACACGTTCTTTAAACTATGGCCCAGGCCTCTCTCCATTCACACCACAAAAACGCCACTTGCTATCTCTAGGATGCTGAGGTGAAATATGGACCTTGTAGAATTAGTTATCTCAGATACGTTATCACCGTTGAACTCTGCCAGCGTAAATTGCTGGGGAAATCTGTAGGCATCGGACATATCTCGCAAAAGCAGGACCGTTGTCAATGCGTGCTGCCCAATTATTACCAATTAACCAAGAATTGAAAATAGTTAATCTGGAAGAAACAGAACAGCCATTTTTGTCTCATCGATTTCTTCTCAGGTTTTGTTTTCCTTTTCTTGCCTTCATCTGCCATGGTGATATTATGGTATAAGAAAATCTTTGATCTTCTTTGTGATGACAATGGTGCAGCAATATTCGCATCGTCTGTTGTATATGGACAAGGTTAAAGAAATGTGCGTTGGAACAATGATATAAAGAAATAAAGGAATAACAGATTACATCTTTTTATCTACAGTAATCACGTAGTTGATTTCAAATTTGAGGATAATTTTCGTACTGTCATTCGTTGGTTTGGCAATTTTGACAAAAGTGACACTTTGAACACATAATGCAACCACAATACAATTTTTGTCATATATCAATCACTACTCTTTATATAATGGTATAGGTTCCCCCGAAGTGACATTGACATTAGCACCTATCAGTTATTTGCACTGTAGTGGCAAGTATGGTCTCTTTGAATGCAAGAATAAGCAATAACTATTAAAATATTTCAGTCTCCATGTCATTGGTGACAGCCAGTTCTGTATCGACCCACCCTTTTCATTTCCTGGTATACTGTTAAGGAAAGGTTTTGTAAAGAGATTAGAGAAAACTAACAACAGTAATTGTGGTTCAGACTTTATCCAATATTCACAATAAATAGTTTAGTTTAAACTTTCAAGAGGAAAATTGCAAGGATTACCTTTTCTACGTAGCATTATTAAAGGAGAAAAGTCAAGATGTCTTCTTTAACTTCATCACGGCGCTTTCCATTTAATTGTCAATCGTCCAGAAGTAGTATTTTGTACAGTAAACCTTTTGAGAACTTTATGTCAGTATCTATTTCCCTCAACATAGTAAGCTTTCAAACAAGATGTAAGAGTTTGAATTCTTTGGTCGCATGCAACAATAAAGAGACATAACCTAGCCACTTCACTGTACTGGACAATTAGTCAGCTAGCCGAAGTTCCTGTCATGTTTACAGAATGCAGACGTTCATTTGTTTATGAGCCTGTGTATATGAGACGAGCCAGCCAGGTAATCTCTTTATCCTCTCCTTTTATAAAACCATGCTAGCTTATACATTTGATGGAGTTACAGATATTTGTTAGTCCGGCTTGAGTTATGGGTCTGCCTTGAAATGAATGTAATTGCCAAAAGAAACAGAAAGAGATCACAAAGATCATAATCAACCTTTGATTGAAAGTTCTGTGAAGGTGTAGGCGTTGTTTCAATGTATAGGAAAAGGTGACAAGATCTGTGGCTGTCTACAGGAAAGTAGGTGTAAGAAGTATACTAAGTTCAAACATCATAAGTCAGTTTAGGAAACAGATTATCAAATGAGGGAACAAGCCAACGTTCATGAAAAGTTGCTATAGAGGTTATAATAAAGGGACATGAAAAAGTTATTGAGGCCATTTATCCCCTTGAGACTGTCTCAAATGGGAATTTTTATCATTTACATTTTGTTAATGAAATATGTCTTCATTTTCATAAATCAATACTTTAATTACACTGAAATGACTTGAGAGGTTTGTAAAGCTAGAGTTTTCTCTCTTCTTGTTTTCTAGGAGTCTTCAGCTATTGCAAAATGTGTGACAGGCTTAAGACGTACCAAAAACAAGCTTTTAACTAAACGTTTGTATAAGCAAATAAACAATTTCTCACAGTGGCAAAGATGGTGGATGTGTCCAAATATCCGTTAATGATATTCATGGCAAAAGTGGAATTAACAGACGGAAAGTCCATCTTGTTTGTGTCAGCATCTTCAAGGCAATGTTTGACTTCTTGTTTATACCTACGTCTACGGCACTTAAGTTTTCTTTCAATGCTATAAGTCAAAGACCATGCACATATTAAATTTTCAATTTCAATAATGATATGGTTTGAAACAAGTATATTGCACATTATTTATCATTTTACATGATGTATTGAAGATTCAGAATGACATTTGAGGCAACATTTCAGGTGGGTTATTACGATAATCAAATATTTTTATCCAGCATAAGTAGACGCCTTTTCTTTCTTTTGATTAGTATTTGCTTTTACCAAAATGTAGCAAAGAAAACTTCGAAAGTTTGTTGGTTCCCATCAAATTGATCACAAGAGAAAAGTAAAGGAAGTGAATTGAGCTTGATTGTCTTCGTTGCAACACACGTCTCCTTTTATTGATCTACTGACATTTATTTACAAGACGATTTCAGGAACACAGGGTCATGTAGTACCATTAAAAGGAATGTAGACTGCAATTATAGGGCGTTTTTATATGCCACAGAACTGGCTCCTTTCGTAGGAATTTCCTTTCCGCCATTTAATGCCGTGGATGTTCAAGTGATTGAACTGCTCACTCTTGGATTTAAAGACTTTGAGTCCAATTCTCGTACTTCTTATCCATAGGCTATTCAGTAGCCCCCCTCCCCCACCCCCTAATCTAAAAGCATAAACCTTGTCCGTTGTAAAACAGGCAAGTGCTCTTGAATATTAGTATATAATATTAGCATATTGAGTATTTCGCATTTGAACATGCCAAACACAAAAACAAGTCATAAACCTCACTGATTACAAGCCCATATGCTTATAGATGTGGTTCACTAAAATTGCTCTTGTAGAAACTACCCCGGGTTCTAAGGCCACTAAAACGGCTTACAGCCCAGGGCTGATAAGAAATATTTTGCGGGACCTAAGGTACATGAATATTAGCGAGAACTTGATTTAGAAGAAATTTTACCCAGTCGGTGTTATTATTCTTTTAAGCTATAACCTTTCAACAATAGTCAAGTTGCTTAGATTTCTAGATACGTTGTAATGTTTGAATGTAACATAGGCTCTTCCAAAACTTACCATCACCGTTAGATAGACTTAGTTTGAGACATGCTCTAATCTCTTTCATGCTACAGCAGAGTTTTATCAGTACGACGTCTGATTGCTTGATTTACAGGTGGGGAGAGTTTAATATCTTTGCTCTAGGATTTAACTTTACAGTAGCAAAATTAGGTTTAATTCCATGATCTCAATGCCAAACTTAAAACGTTTAAGGACATTAGAGAGGTCTGACCCTGACACTAGGAAGTCAAATGTTCAAGGAGAAACAATAGATTGGTTGTTTTAAATCACGTGATCGCATGGAAAGTTGAAGGCGGGTACTCAAAAAACTTCGTGTAGGTAAGTGGAAGTCATGAGCTCGTCCACGTCTGCAGTTTAGACCAACATCTGGACGTCATTTCCACTTCAGAGCACGCAAAATCTAACTTTGTTGGTCTGTGCTATGGTTCCGTGAAACTGTGCGTGTATTGCAGAAGCTGTCTGGTACAGCAGAAAGGAAGAACTCTAAGATCACGTTTTGTTAATCTCAACTAAGTTAATTTGATCGTGTTCTCCAAAGATGGGGGAGGCACCTCTTAGCGATTTGGAGAAGAGGAGGCAAATTTCTGTGAGGAAAATACAGACTTTGGAGGATGTAAACGATATCAAGGAAACGTTCAATCGCCATCTTCACTACTCCGTGGTAAAGGACAGAAATGTTGCGACTCCATTTGACTACTACCTGGCATTGGCCCAGACTGTCAGGGATAGTATGGTCGGTCGCTGGATAAGGACCCAGCAGCTGTATTATGATAAGGACCCAAAGGTATGCAGACACGGTTGACTCCTCAGAGACAAGATTTTAATGACTTGGTCAAGTTGAAGATTTGTCTTACTGGCATCTGTTAGAAGCCTCACGTTAGTTTTGTCCTCTATAAACCTAAAGGCCAGGACTACGGTCTACCGCTAGTTATGTTGCACGTTAACGTTAAAGCCACTCTTGAATATAATAATTAATTTCTGGTCAAAGGCGTGTCTTACGGCATTCTGTTTAATTGCTTCCATAAGAAGATTTGCATTTAGGACAGCAACTTTACATGAATTAAGTGAATGTGACCCAATATTGCTCGGGCAGTTATAGGTAAATATGAGATCAGAGGACTCGCAATGTGAAGTTAGTACGCTATCCTGCATAAGGTAATCCGGTATTTGGTAAATCTCAAAAGGCCTGCCAATACAACATTCTAACTGCAAACTTCCGTTTCTTACAGGTCAAAATTAACCAAGGACAGGGCTTTGAAAGTGATTTTCGTTATCTTGCTTGCGCAGAGTTAGATGAGAACACGATCACAATGTTTTACCCAAAGTACATCAAAACATGGCTATATCTTATCACAATAGGGACACGCCCCTCGATGAATTTTTCAATGTTGTAGAAGAATCAGTTGTCGTTGATATTCTGCAATTTTTCCTTCGTATGTTGTCGAGTGCCACCCTAATCATATTACAGTTTGCTTAAGAATTTTAGTGCCATTTTTGCAAAATCCTGGCTAACTTTTGCTGTAGTTTACTTCATATCATAAGGCAGGTTATGACGTTAATCTAGGGGAAGTATTGGTAGCATTTAACAGAGTAGCGTTAATACGAGTGTTTCTTCAGCATTGTAGTTGCCAGGTGCCTAGTGAAGCTTGTGGTTCATACAAACATGGCACATTGCCAACAGTATACAACATTTTGAATTAAATTGGTATGAAGTTGGCATGCTCAACTACTGCTTCAACTAAATTTGAATTGCAAACAAATTTTTTGCAACAGTCGTTGGAGAAGTGCCCAAGATGCAAACTTGTAACAAGGAATTAGATAATAAAGAGTTTAACAAGTTTTTTTAAAAGTTTGAAAACTACAGCATACCATTCAAAATATTACTTATAGTATTAATTGCTCTTATTAATTTATGCATATAGAGGAGAAAATATGTCCTTTACTAATTTCAGCAACACTTTTGACAAATTACAGTTTGTCACAAATAATGTTATGTGTGAAATTATTTACCTTGAGCGTTCATCAAGTAAAGTTTAAGTACAAATATTTATTTACAATAACAAATGCTGTAGATCTTTTTTACATAGTCAATTAAATGTGTGCCAGAGGAGGAATAATTTTCAGTGCCAAGTCAATTTTCGATGTTTTCTGACCTAAAGTTTTTACGAATCTCAATTACAAAATTATAAGCATTGTCAGTCTGATTAATATCACACAGATAAATATTTTTGACTGAAATATGGACTGATATATTGAATGGTGGCTTACAAAATGAGTATTTAAAAGAAAGTGATTGATTGCTTGTTCTAAACTCCAAACATATGTTAGTATCTGACATATATATTTACTAGGATTATGACAATAATATATTTTTATATTAATGCAATTATAGTTGCCCCTTTTCCATTAATTGTAATAAAGAATGCTTGATAACGTATTGCCAAAGCTTTCTAATGTGAAGTGCACATTGTTCTTTGACTTTATTTGCAGAGGGTGTATTATTTATCACTGGAGTATTATTTAGGACGAACACTGACCAATACAATGATAAACTTGGGAATGCAGGCAGAATGTGATGAAGCAATGTATCAGGTACATGAACAAGTTTTATTGTTAATAAATGTTAAGGCAGAAGTGAAGTTAATAGGTAAATACATACTGTAAAAATATATGTCTTGGTATTAATCGTGTGCAAATTCAAGCATGTAATATTGTATGGTATGCCTTAAACCACAAATCATATAGTTATAATGAAAAACAAAGTTGTGATGTACGGATATTTTACTCGTATAAAATTGAAATCTTATGTAAGGTTGTGTAAGTTATATTATGACTTTTGCCATCGGTTGCATGGTGCGTAGATTAGTTATAGATCAAATTTGATGTTTGTTTTAAACCAAGTTGCTTCCAATCAAGAAAGTGTTCTTGGTAAAGTGTTCTTGTGTAAGAAAATCAAAATGTTTCTTTGCACCATTGGTTTCTACTGTCATGTGATCCCTTGACTTGGAAGTTTAAGATTTTAGACCAGTTTTTCTGTCCAGATAATAGAATTCCTTAGAAAAATTTTGGAATGTGTGTTATTCTTTTGTTGTTGATGTGTTTGTTAGACAAGAAGTATGTCATGCATATGTATATAGTAAAGAAACAGTAGTCTATTTTGTACTTTGTGCCTTATGTTATGTTGTTTATAGTCACAATTGTAATCATGAAAATTAATTTCTTCCATACTCTTTTTGTGGTAGATTGCATTAAGTTTTGTAATACTCTGTCTTGTTAACAGTTAACTTAAGATGTTTCTCAGTATCATTAAAATATGATTGAAGTGTATTTTTGTATACTATATGTATTGTGTTTGAAAATTCTGTTTCAAGCTTGGCTTAGACATAGAAGAGCTAGAGACACAGGAGGAAGATGCAGGATTAGGAAATGGTGGCCTTGGAAGGTTAGCAGCATGTTTTATGGACTCACTAGCAACACATGGTATAGCTGCATATGGTTATGGTTTAAGATATGACTATGGATTATTCAAACAAAAGATACTGCATGGTGAACAAGTGAGTAAACTTTGTTACCTTTTGGCTAAATTTATTTATACAAATATCTGAACTTTCTTTATATGTTTATATATACATATACATACGTTTATATATACATGTATACATGTACATGTACCAGTCCTTTTTGTTTAACGCATGCGATCACATTCGCACACGCTTGCACACGTGCAAGTTGAATTTGCACATGCTTTTCATCACACGCACAAAATAGGTGTTTTTGCATTTTTCTGTTAACATCAATTTCCCATGCTCTCATGATTGTTTATCCTTTTCCCTTGTTACTTGATTAGCACCTTTGAGCACAATATGATTTATCCAGTTTTCGGAAGTGATGTTTGGCTTTCGTCTGAATGCTCATTTCAACCCTGTGGCTTATGTTTCAGTCGCCATTAGCACGTTAAGTTTGAAAACTGATTTCCTGTGAAAACGTTATTGTTCAATGAAAACAAGTGGCTGTTGGAAACAATTTTTATTTGCTCTTGTAACTTTGGAGAGTGACGACGACTTTTGCAAGATGTCTGCTAAAGGCAACAAAATTGAGTTCTCTACTTTTCAAAAGTACGGCAAATCGGAGATAATTGGGTACAAGACAGTAGACGACAATGGAAAAACGTTTGTTAATTTCACTTGGTGTAAGTTATGTGACAAGCACAGAGAAACTATCCTTGCTGATCCAACATTTTCTAACAAGCGCGATTGCACGTGCAAATTTATTTACGTGTGCGATTTGCCTCACAAATAATTTTGTTCACGAAGAGGACTGATGTACAGATGTTTATATATACATATATATACATGTGCATATGTTTATATATTTATATAAACATACATATATATGCATATGTTTATATATACATATGTGCATGTACATCTATGTATGTAATGTTGGCTCCCTCTTAGTGCAACTGTTGTGGTAATGCTCCACCAATGACAAATATAACAAAGCATTTATGTCTGTTGAGAAACTACATTTTACTGATAAAGGCCCAAGCAGCATTGAAGAAAAGACTAATGAATTAAATCCTTACCATCTGCTGCATTTAAGTTGGTGAAGTCGACAACTTCAAAGTCCTTCACTAAACCGTTGTGGTATGATGATATTAACAATACTGTATAAATATGCTTATGATCTGCGTCAAGCATAATTTTTGGACTGCTGACCTGCCACCTTATGCTTTTAGTTAAAGGTGTGAGATTTTGATTTTGAAATTTCCAGTCTTACGACTGTAATGTCTGTGCATGAATTTGTATTTTATAGAGTTTCATGTTATTGATTATTAAATGGATTTTTGAGTTACTAGAATTCAAGATGTTATTTTATCAAGCTTATTCTGAAAGTTCTAACAGATGGCATAGAGTGTTGACTTCCAAATATGGAAGTAAAAGTTAACAGATAGCATCCTGCATAGATTCTTATTGATACCAAGGACTTTGGAAGTCCTGTGTAAAATTTTTGTGCAGTGATGGCACAGAGGTTTGAGTGTTGGCTATTGTGGTAATACTCCACTCTTGACAAATGTATTAAGTTAAAATACATTGGTAACTTTACCACCCTTTTGAAGAAGATAAAGATCCATCCATAAATTTTCAACCTGCAAGGTCTTAGTCATATGACATTATATTTGTTTTTATTCCAATAGATTTAGATATATCTCTGGATTTAAAATTTTATGTATTATCATATCTTTAAAGATTGAGATGCCTGATGATTGGTTATGCCATGGGAATGTTTGGGAAAAAGGAAGACCTGAGTATGCATACCCTGTCCAGTTTTATGGAAAAGTATCCTGTGACAAGGAAGGATATAACTATCATTGGTCAGACACCAACACTGTTATAGCTGAAGCTTATGATATTCCAGTTCCTGGTTATGGAAACAAAGTGGTCAATACAATGAGATTTTGGTCAGCAAAGTCACCAAACAGTTTTGATTTATCATATTGTAAGTAAAATACGGTCATATACAAGTTTATCATAGTATGTAATAGTATGTGTAATATCATTAAAACACATGCTTTGGAACATAGAACATAGAGTATGCATTATGCTTTCTTACATATATTGATTTGCATCATCTAATTAACTTGCAGTTTATTTAAGATGTTGTTTTACATCTATGTCAGAAAGAAATTGTTTTATTTACAAGCAAATACAGTACCAAATGTCCAGCAAAGAGTGAAAGTTCACTAACAAAGAAATCAAACCTTGAATTATTTTTGGTAAAGTGTCTTCATGATAGTGTGAATGACCAGTTTACTGTTTAGAAACTTTCCTTGGTAACCAGGACTTTTCTTGCTGTCTTTTTGTACTACCAATGAGAATCCTCGTATTTGTTTGTGGTTTTTGAAATTCTGTAGTATCATGTAAGATTATTTTATTCAATTTTGACTACTATTTTACTGTCCAGGGCAGTACAACTATGTATCCTTTTATGATTATGATTTGTTAATCAAGGTCAATTTGGTAATGTCAATAATTTCTTTTTAGTAGCATCTATAAGGAAGAAATGGATGGCTGAATTACACCATTGTAGATCAAGTAATATTTATGTCTTTAAAAAATGTAATGCAATGGGGCTAGCATAACTTATAAAATGTGTATATATGGATATATACAGTCCTCGGAATCCGTGATGGCATCTGGCAATGCCGTCGTAAATGCCATCAACTAAGGCAAGTGCTGCCGCAAAAAATGCTGAATGATTTTTCAGGCACATGTGAAAGTCAAACACTCAAAGACAGTTTTAGTCTTTGGGGGTGAATGTTACAAGCCGTTTGGACACAATTAAACAATTTTAACAATTAAACAAATTTCTCATTATGACCCTTTTGAGGAGAACCCTGGAGAGTACTGAACATGGACTAGTAGTTGGAGGGAAAAGCATGACAAACATCCGTTTGCAGATGACACTACTCAAATGGCAACTACAGCAGCTGGTATTAAAGAACTGTTTGCTAACCTTGCTCAAAAAGCCTTTAACATGACTATTAATGCCAAGAAAACAAAGATGATGGTAGTTAGCAGAAATGAGACAAAATTTGTGTTGCAAATGGGTGGAGAGGAAGTGGAAGTCCAACAGTTCAAATTCTTGGGCTCAGTCAAATCATCAAATGGGGACTGTACAATGGAAATCAAGAAGAGGATTGGGATGGCCAAGGACCAAGTTGCGAATTTGAACTCCATCTGGATGTCAAGGAACATCAATATGCATTTGAAGATATGTCTGATGAAGGCACTTGTCTGGTCTGTGTTCCTGTATTGCGTGGAAAGTTGGACCATCAAGAGTAGCAATGCAAACAGAATACGTTCCTTTGAGATGTGGTGCTGGAGGAAAATGCTTGGAGTCCTTTGGAGGGAGCATCGTACGGACACCTCTGTGCTACAAGAGCTGGGCCTCAAGCGAGAACTGATAAGTAGAGTTGCACATCAGAAGTTACAATATTTCGGACATGCTGCCTGCAGAAGTGCTGGAGAACTGACATTGACTGTGATGGAGGGAGGATTGGAAGGCACAAGAGCAAGAGGTGCACCAAAAAAAGCTGGTTGGACAACATATGTGAATGGAGTGGTGAATCATACCAACAGTGCAAAAAGCTGGCACAAAATAGAGAAAG
>JANTCA010034410.1:0-20800 GCA_024741275.1 Chironex yamaguchii | reverse complement strand
CCAAAAACAAATCATTTTTTTTTTTTCCCCGTTTATTTTCTTTTTTCATTGTACGCGTTCAGGTTTTTTATAAAATCCCCCCCCCCCCCCGCCCCCATTAACAGTAATTTTGCATGGTACCTGCACCCCTGCTATTTGCCTATATTGACGTTAGTTGATGCTTAGGATACTTCGAACATGCTTGAGTGAACTAAGCTAAGCTGTTTTCGTGACTTTATAAAAAAGCAATGAGCCACCCATGGTTTTGCAAAAGCAAACACACTTCTTGGGTTATTTTAATTTATTTTTCTTCGTCTTCACGTTTTATTTTTTAAAAGCCACTTTTTTCGAAGCCTCTAATTTCCTGTGGTTTTTTCCTGGTTTTTATAATGAACACATGACAAGATAAGAGTCCAAAGATGTTTCAGGAAACTGGAAATGAATTCTGTCTTAACTTTAACTCAAACCCATACCTGTATATTTTGTGCTACATACTAAAGGAGCATTTCTAGGGAAACGCCTGTGGCTTCCCAGGTGTGCGGAATACTCCACGGCCTGATTAATTTAAAATGGAGGTTGTTGCTATGTGCCACCTCAGGCCACCACGCTCCTGGCTGGATTCAGGTTTGCATTAGTTAGCACTCCTGCCTTTATCTTCCCACCAAAGCCTGTAAAGTGTCCAGGCACTCTACGAGTAGTGTAAGATACCTTGTTCACCGCCCAGTGACACACTGTCGGTGGCGAATTCTCGGCAGTTCGTAGTGACATTGTGCATCCGTTACAGCAAATACTTTGACGAAAGACAAACTATCTTTTTAATCGCGTTTGCGCATTTGTGATTTTAATAAAACAAATGGGTACATTGCGTTATCAGTTGCTATGTTGTGTTGTGTAATGCCACAGGCAGCTACGTTAGTCTATTTAATTTTTGTAATGTCTGTCATTAATTGTTACCGCATGTTTTCACAATGTTACAGAACGACTACATATACGCTTTTAAATCGTGTTTTACCTGACTGCTACACTTTATTATTGTTTTCTGTACTGACTTGTATTAATGCAGTACTTTATTTTGCACTTGGGGTATTCATTACATTTTTGGGTTAGATAACGGGATAAAACCGGACTTCTTATATGGATACCTTTTTATTTGTATTGTTTCACGAATCAACGCGTCATTGCTATCTTAAATCCGTGTTTTCACTTTTAGAATGGGCCACATACTTAAGATATGTTAGGCGACTGGACTTCTTTGAAACACCAGATTATGACTACCTTTACAACCTGTTTCGTAATCTTTACGAAAAGAAAGGATATGCTGACGATGGGGATTTCGATTGGACACACAAAACAATAGTAAGTGAAGGTTCTGTTGTTCTGACAATGGTTCTATTATTCACACACACACACATAAACACTCGGTATCATGCCCATCTTGGCCGTAGGTGGTCATGGCCTTCCATTTTCTTCTATCTTTTTACAGCATGTAGCATGTCATTTGTTGTCATCATATAATCTTCTGCCATGGATGGTAACATCATTTGTCTCCGCCTTCCCTCCGCTTTCTTGCCTTTAATCTTTCCTGTCATTACTATTTGTTCCAACTCTTCTTTCCGCATCACATGACCTATGAATTTCCTTTGCCTTTTTCTGATGTCTGTCCACATATTTATTTGTATCTTTGCTGTCTGGAGTATTTACTCGTTGCTGATATTCAAACACTGATAGAGTAAATATCACCAACGTAGTATTCATCTCTGTGGTGTTTGAAGTTTGTTTGCTATTTATCTTCCTAAGTTTAATGCTTCTGTTTACGTCAAAATTTCCCTTTTTCAAATTTCTCCCTTTCCAAATTTTTCCCTTTTTCAAATTTCACTCTTTGCAACTGACTCCCTTTCCAAATTTCGCCCTTTACAACTGACTCCCTTGACAAATTTCTCCGTTTCAAAATTTCTCCCTTTACAACTGACTCCCTTGACAAATTTCTCCCTTTTTCAAATTTCTCCCTCTCTCAAATTTCTCCCTTAACAACTGACTCCCTTTCCAAATTTATCCCTTAACAACTTGACTCCCTTTCCAAATTTCTCCCTTAACAACTGACTTCCTTTCCAAATTTCTCCCTTTACAACTGACTCCCTTGACAAATTTCTCCCTTTCTCAAGTTTCTCCCTTTCTCAAATTTCTCCCTTTCTCAAATTTTTCCCTTTTCCAAATTTCACTCTTTGCAACTGACTCCCTTTCCAAATTTCTGCCTTTACAACTGACTCCCTTGACAAATTTCTCCGTTTCAAAATTTCTCCTTTTACAACTGACTCCCTTGACAAATTTCTCCCATTTTCAAATTTCTCCCCTTTTTAAATTTCTCCCTCTCTCAAATTTCTCCCTTACCAACTGACTCCCTTTCCAAATTTCTCCCTTAACAGCTAACTCCCTTTCCAAATTTTTCCCTTAACAACTGACTCCCTTTCCAAATTTCTCCCTTTACAACTGACTCCCTTTCTCAAATTTCTCACTTTCTCAAATTTTTCCCTCTCTCAGATTTCTCCCTTTCTTAAGTGGGCTGGATTGATAATCTTGCTGTACAGCATATTGCAAGATCATCTTTTAAAATAGAGGATGTCCTTTTCGCTGTACCCTGTAGTCTATCCAGCACACAGGATGTCATCCTTCCTACGGGTTTATTTCCGCTTGCAGTAAAATTTATTGCCAGACAGCAATTTTTCTGTAGTTTAAAAATTTTATCTTCTGCGTAATGCTGTGCGGCAAAATTAAGATGGCGTTTGAAAGCTGTGTAGTTATGGAGTTACTGATCATAGAGGACAGATTTCAGCCAAGTCACAAGCATAGTAACAGGAAGTGAAACAGAGATTGAGTAACAGAAACATTTTTGATAGGTCATAGTTCAAACGTTCTTGGTCTTTTTGATTGTCTTTTAAAGCGCCAAAAAGAATAGTTGAACATGTACCCAGTCATGCTGAACCAGTAAGTCAGCTTTTAAATACGTATAGAAAAAGTCTCGATATAGTGGTCAGTCAGAATTGGAGATTTCTGTTTAAAATATTTGAATTCTGGTAGCGTCTTATGATGACTTTTTTGAAACATACGTCTTGTCACTCGAAAACAACGCACAAAATCCTCATCATAGTTGTGAATTATAAATCAAAATTCTCGACTTAAATTTCCCATCGTATTCCCGGGCCTAAAATATGGATATGGAGTGGGTTATTTGACATTTATTTGTTTAAAGTAACACAACATTAACCTAAATCGTACAACTTTTATGCTGCCACCCTGCCTAAATTATGTAAACAAGGGACGATTTGTTTGGCATGTTGCTGGATCGCTGCAGGAGTATGCAAATGCTGCATCATTGTACAGCCATCAGGCTATAAACACTTAACGTGGAATTTGCTCTAATGATGTTGCCGTATTATTGTATAAACCCTAAAGCTATAAACCCCGCTTTACTCCCTTTCCACTTCTCGCTTCCCGTATTCACATTCACATGAGTTTATTTACATCAATCGTGGTCTTGGTTTCAGAGAATTCTCTCCCATTCACGCAAATTTAACGCAAGTTTGCCCGCACGTCCAGATGTTTTACGTATTAAATCGTCTCATCGTGCATAAATAGAAGTCATATCATCGAGCTGTGACTGCAAATGTGCTTATATTCAACCATTAACCTACTGTGTGCAGAGAAGGCAAATAAGACTTGGTCTTCCTGGTTCAAGATTTCAAGCTCGGATTCATGCAACATTCCACAACTTCGGAAATTGGATATTTTTTACGTTTGAATAAAGTCTGGTTAGTCATGGAATTTTCTGTTTATTCTGTAAGCTTCATAATTTAGAGTCAATGGCCGTGCACCAATTTTTTGTGTGCGTCTTTAGCGTTTGACAGTGCGTGTAAACTGTGTCCGTATTACCTTCATTTGGTATCCTTATATAGGGTAATAATCATCGTTCATATCCAGCGCATTTTTTTAGAGAACGTTAAGACTGTTGAAGTTCAGCCGAGTTTGAAAAGGGTTGAAGAGTTAAGTGATCAAGATTTAATTTCTTAAATTTCAGCCTACGCCTGTTGGATCAATAAGCAGTAACGATGTGTCTACAGCGAACAGACAGTCAAATGCTCACGGACCAAGTACACGGGTATGTGTTCTATATGAAGTATTATATCCTCCTTTTAAAGTGAAGGGTTCATGTGAAGGACAGTGGAAATATGCTACTACCTTTCTCAATATCCCTCAGCTCAGAATATCTGAAGTGGTTTTCATATTAGCGGCTTCAGCTTATCTCTGGATGGTTTAGGACATTTTGTGAGGGTAATTTCCAAAGAGGTTCAGTGAATAACATGACGTCCCCACGTGAACCCAAAATGACACATCTGTATGTTAGAGGGTGAGGAGGTAGGTATTTGGATTGGCCGTGTATGTGCACATGTTGGTTTGCTTAGGAGTAAGAAGCTTTCCATGGACCGGGAAATTTAATGGAATTCAAATGAAAACTGCACGTCCACATAAAGTGTGTGGTAATGAACATGCATCACACATCTCGTTACTCCAGTCAATGTCATCACCGAAGAGGGTTATTTTCGGTGACGTTCGTTCGTCTGTCCGTTTGTTTATTTGTCAGCAGCATAACTCAAAAAGTGATAGGCAACTTTTGATGAATTTTTCGGGAAAGCTCAAATATGGGACGAGAAACAAGTGCTTAATCTTTCAATTGTGTACCGGATTACTGTGTGGAACCTGGAACGATAACTAACACGAATGGTCTTAGATCAATATTACATGAAGCCACGGCTATTAAGGGATACCTTAGTGGTGAAAGCCATAACTGCTATATTTGGTAATGACCTCATTCATGAAACTGCAACTATCGAAGAAATGTTTATGGTGAAAACCCTGTAACCATTTCTCTTGTTCAAGCACCTCCTTTGAATATTCAGAAAACTGAATTGCCACCTGACCCCGTAGGGTCTCCGAGTGCTTGTTATAAACAGTTATCACGATATCATTCGTTGAGTTGCAAGGCTACGACTACAGTTTTTTGCTGTTTGTGGACTTCTTGAGATTTATGGTTCACTAAGGACATGCCTAATGCCCCAACGCAGATATGAAGTTCGTTTGGTAAGGCTGGGACTTGTATATGCAACACTATGAAATACTGGGCTTTTTACTTATATTGATAAATGGCCTTTTTTGTTAGGTGTCACAAGATGCTTGGCAGAGTCTAAAACCGAGCCATGGTAGAGAGTTACTTCGGCCTGGTATTGCTGGATCTGTACAAGTCGTTAGTTCAACAAATGGTGAGCTTGGCCCGTCTGATGAAATGAACGTCGAGAAGAAATCCGGTGTCCCACTCAATCCTCAAGCTGAAGTGGAAATTGTTGACGAAACGAAGTAAGTAGTCTGTAACCCATGTGCTTGAATTGTTTTTGATTACTGTAACGTGATTATTCATTCCACTATATTTAGAGTTCATCGTTAATTGTTATGCATGACTTAGAGAACTTAAAGAGGAAAGACAGAGGGTCAGGGAAAACAAATATCGTTAATTAAAACTCCTTTTAAGACTCAAATGGAGAGAAAACTGCAAATAATCACTGACAAAGAAAGTATTTTAGAAAGTTAAAATGAAGGGAGAACTATAAAATGGGCATGAATCGCCACTTGAAACTGAAATGTTATCAGTGTAAAAGAAGAGAAAGAAGAAGAGGTGCACACAAGATGATCGATGCCAGCAGGGGCTATTGTGGTGGACAAACTGGAATTATAAACAAAAGGAAGAATTGTTTAGATGTGATATCGTACATTGATCTTCTTTGCAATGTTATTAATTGCATGGTTGCAACGTGCTTACAGTATACATTATTCCGATATCTTGTTTCTGTTGTCGGAAGCTAGGTGTATCTCTTCATCTCTCTAAATCCTTTCACCGTCGTCTAATCCCTCTACATTCCTGCTTAGTTTTTCTTTATCTCCCTTAACCTGCCACATTTTTGTTTGCTTCTACTCATTCTTCCATAATCTCCCACTTTTTTAAAATCGCATTCCCAGTGATCCATCCGCATTCCAATGCACCTCGCCATATAGGTCCCAAACTCACTAAATCCTTCCTCAGACAGCCCGAATCCTTTCCGTTTCTCCCCATTCAAGCGTACCCCACCATATTTTTACTCTTCCTTCCTTATTTCTGTCTTGGTCACTACTTTGCTGACAGTTTAGCGTTTATTAATATTTTTAAATTTAGATTACATTAAGGAGCATAAACCAAGCCGTTGTAGACTGAAGCATTTGTTTCTTCACTCCGAATGCCTAATTTGTTATTTCTTGGTCCTTCGCCAATTCTCATGCCTTGTACTTTTTCTGGGTTGCCTTTTCTTCATTCTTATACTGCACTTTGTCCTTCCTTCCCCAATGGTTGGTTCGTTTCCTTCTTTTTGCTTAGATTTCTATCCTAACTTGCAGTACAAGTGAACATTGTCTTTGATTACCGCAGTCTAACGAATCAATGTAATCAATATCACAAGAAAAGATTTATAGATCATTTTATTACTTAAAATATGTTATATTCTTGTTACTTGAAACAACGTATTTCCCTTGTTCTGATAGGTGTTGCTGCTTCTTTAAGAGAAAGAAGAAAAAGACATCGACAAGAAGAAAGAAATAGAACAACTTTCTTGTAATCGAGTGCCTCATGTTGTCCATTTGGGGTTTAATCTGTGATGGGTATCAACTAGAAAAGTGGAATCTATACCAAGCCCTTAATCAGTGGCATCTACAAAAAGACAGAGCAAACCCAGGTGTTTGCAGCCATTGGGTGCAATATCAAAGCACTAGTCTCTGATTTTACAGGGATGCTTTTAATTGAATTCGCGTATTGCAGAATAGGCACGTGGCGTAGGCTGAGCAGCCCGTTACAGCCCGCCCCTATTTTTTAGATGAATGGAAATTCAGTAAATTGGTGGTTTGGTTCCTGAAAATGTTGTCCCAAGTGCTTTCTTTGTTCACGGTTTGTAAACTTGGGATGCTGTCTTCCTGATTAAACATTCGTTTGTCTTACTTTGTGAGGGTGGGGACGAAGACTTTGGTTCGTTTTCTTAGCAATTAATCTCGCGCTTCAGTCTCGATGTGTACAGAATTGTATGTAAAGTCAGTTATTGTATGTAAAGGCAGTTGCTGGTTACAGAAAGGTATTTAGTAAATGAGTTATAAATAGGGTAGATTAACATGAGGGAACAGGGTACTCCTTAACCTTGCAAAGAAGAGTGGCCTACCGCTGATTAATTACGTACCGAACTGCACCTCGAAATGAGGTCATACCCGACTGGAAGCGGTGCAGCAGGATTGTGCCCATGTCTCTAAAGTTTCAAGTAACTATCTTTAATTGCTCATAACCGATTTGGATCCCTTAGAAGTCATTAGTCCTGATAACGTTGTTTGACTTTTCAGGCTTGAAGCCTTCTTCAAGCAGAATTTTCGCCTCGTATCTGTCAATAGGTGAATGAAATCTCGTATCATTTCGATTTTATTATGTCTTAATCGACGTTAATTTGGTTTTGCTGTTGATGTTGCTTCTTGTGGGCCCCGGCTCTCCCTGTTTGGGGGCATGTCTAAGAGACGGGGGGGGGGTTCTCGCCGGAGCTCGACTGTTAACTTGACAGGGTTGCATTTTTATGCGATGGTGTGGTTATTATTTGGTTTTTGCCACTTCATTTTTCTAGACGCCCTGCCACACTGTTCTTAATTCTATCAGTGTTAGTACTCAGCGACCAATAAAGGTTTAATGAAAAATGACCTGCCCGTTTTATTACCAAACGAATGCCTGTTGCCGTGCTCCCTTTGTTTGCTTCAAATAAAGCGCATGCAGGGGATCTTAGTTTGTGCAGTGTGTTCTTTGTGTTTTCCAAATGTCCGTCACATGTGTCACTGTTAAGCGCTTGACACTACATGTAGTGCTTGCTTTTCCTACAAAGTTAGACATCTTGAACTGAAATCGATGGATTTAAAACGGATAACTCTTGCTTTTTTATTTCAGGCAGTGGTCATTATTATATTCGTACTGAGTGTGCCAGCTTTCCATATTTATAGAATGGTTTCGGCATGCAACAGTTGTCCTGGACTTACGTGATGATCGTGCATACTATGCCTGGATCATCAGGTAATAAGAGAGAAGTCATTACACTGTAGGATTTTGTCATTCTGCAAGGTTCACGTATTTGATTGGAAGAAGACGTCAATCGTCAATCGTTGATGCCGTGCCCCTTGAAAACACCCAACTTAGTCTGCGTTGAGTTACCGTTATGTGATCCAAATGTGCGCCACGTTGCCTTAAAATATATTGAACTGCGCCCAGGGCCTATTTCGTTAGTTATATTGTATATAGTTTGCGGTCAGTCGACGTATTGTTCTTTTCAGATTTTGGCAGTGCATTACGTGTTAACTAGATGTATTTTTCACTGAAGACAAATGAGAGTGGCAGGGTTAACTTACGTAGTCGTCCAAGTGGTTGGGATAGGCAGGGTATACTTGAATTTGTTTGGTAAAAATACTTGACCTCCCTATAAACAGTAACACGGTTTTAAGATAACAACATGGCTAAGTAGTTTTTTATTTTGATTATACAAAGGACGAAGTATGGAGAAATTAATTTGCTCTGATTTATATTCTCATAATCTGCTTTCGGATTGTCGAGTATTGCGTGTGACTTAACTTGAACCTTGCCTGGTTTGAGCGAGAGTGCCTAATCTTTTTGAGAAGGTTTTGACCCGGCCTAATTTTTGCTTGAGTAAATGCTCTGAATCGATTGAAAACGAGCAGGTGTTGGCTAACAGTAGTGGGTCGTCATTCGCTTTACAAATTCCACTGAAGGTGGTGGTCTCCGTAAGACGTAATGTCGGTGATGGGTATGTGAGTACCACCAGTTATTAAACAATAACCGTGTGACAATATCCATTGAAGCCAACCCTGAGACTATTTCATTTCCATGTAGGTTTTTGTGTAAGCTTGTAAGTGAACTTGGGGACCGAAAGCTTCTAATGCCATGCACCAATTCTGTACCTGTCAGTCTTGGACATAATACCTTGCGTAGATGGTGAGCTACCACTCTATAAGTCAATTATAACAATGGTTGGCAAACTAAATGCTCCCTTTTGGACCGAGGCAAGTAATATATTTATTAGTTATCACATTCCCAATAGTTTTTGGGAACTCGTGTGATACAGTGGTGCTGTAATCCATGGTACGAGAAATCGGACAGGTACTTAACACAGATAATAACTTCTTGCGCGGAATGATTTTCAGTATATACTGTTATAGTGTATTTACAAACTGGATTGTCCTTAAAGGGAACATCTGTCCCGTTCACCTAATGACATTTTCTTCCTAAAACTAATCTTGGACTTGGACTTAAAATAGAACGTTTACAGATGAACAAATTATTTTTAGTTACGAACTAGATTTTTCAGTTTTGGGGGATATCGTTAAAGTACCCTTTTTGACCTTGTATCTTACTCAGTGTCAGTCTCGTCTGGCCAAATTTGTATTTTAGTGGGACTTTTCAAAATTAGGAAGATAAGGTTTTGATTATTCGGTATTTGTTACCTCGTTGTCACAGAGAGGAAAGTTTGGTTCAGTGGTTGAAATAGGGCTGAGGTGACGTTAAATGTCTTACCCTGCTCTCACCGATTCTGCGAGGAGTTTTATTTCTTTCAGCAAGGAATGGTCTTGTTTGTAAGACCGAGAGAGGCAACATGCTTCAGGATGCATCTTGTTAGTCTGGACTTTTGCATTTTGAGCTCTTGTTTGCAAAGTAATCTACAATCATTAATGTGGGGCCCAAGGCAACCGTAGTCTGCTAGTACCCTGATGTAAATACAGTTAAGCGCGGCGGTTGCGCGGTACGACCTACTGCTCTGATTGTGCTGCTTCTAAGGCCTCTAATGTGATGGGCAAGCCATCTTAGTACGGAGCGCCAAAGAGAGAGCAGGGAATTTAGATAATTTAGATTTAGATTTTAAAAAAATTTAAGTTGGTAGATCTTTATTTGGTAAGTTTACATGTTTAGTTCTCTTTTTTAATTACCCTCTTCAAAGTAAACGTGGAGATACAATTTTTATAGTACTCGAAGGTATAATACTCGAAGGTTTTCCAGTCAGTTGTGATATGGATCAAGTCCTGCAAGAAGAACATTATGAAGTATAAAAATCTATTATTTGACCAGAGATGTCCAAGTGTTTGCTAGCCTAACTTACAGTTTTCTTCTAGGATAGAAACCTATCTGTTCGCTGGATCCTTGAAAAAGTGAAGCCACTAGGCATTCAAGACGCGAACATAAGCGATGCAGTATCTGCACATGACAGACTAGAACACAGCTGATTAGCATTGGGAACGTTCTCATTTCTGATAGCTGCCTTCACAATTTCGGAGATTATTCCTGAACTCTGGACATCCATCTTTTAAATTTTAATGAATAAGTACTTGCAACTACCATCTTCAAAGGAACAATGGAAAAATCTAGCATAGTTTTGAGTTGGAAGTTGTCACATACGGTTGGAGCAGGAAATAACATCGTGAGCTCCTCTGGATTCCTACTCGAGGAATCTGGAATTGCATTCTTAAAGGATCTTTAAATCGAAATGCTTTCCAAAGCAGTCATAATTAGGAAAAATATCGTGGATATTCCATTCGTTTTTTCTTTGGCGATGAGGCATCTGATGAGGCCAAGTTCTCACAGAAGTGCCATGAATGACAAAAAAATGTTTCAATTGGTGCCTCGTATGCCAGAGGAATTGTAGAGAATGCGTTTTGCGTTCTTTGCTCTAGATTCAAGATCTTGTAGAGGAGCTAGATGCTGAGAAAGCAATACAAGTGTTTCATGCCTGCCTTGTCCCGAACAATTGTCTTATAACCAACAGAGACAAAAGTTATGGGTTCATGAATGCAGAAGATAGTAACGGCAATGTTATACTGGGATCGTGGAATCAATTGCCTTCAGGTAGTATGCATATTTCACAGCACCGTCAACCTCGAATACAAAAGAAATTCGTGATACTCTCGGAGAATATTTCTATGACAAAGATAAAGTTGAATTTCAATTAGAAAGCGTTGAATATGACATTTAAAAGCTGAATTAAATAATACTGTTATATAATGTAAATACAAAGAGGAAGGAAAGTATTAAAATTGAATCACTATCTTTAAATACAGAAAGCAAGGGACCGAGTAACAAAATGCATCGATTGTGCCTTGGATAACAATAAGAAGTTTTCTCAATTAACATCGACTTGTACCAAAACGTTTACAAAAACTGAAAATTTTTATTGTACAGTCACACAGAGGAAAGTTCTCATTAACAGAAAATGTAAGAAAAATTTCTGCAAATCTTCAGTCTTTCAATAGTATTGTTTGTTGTTAATCTGAACCTTCTGTTGTATCTTTAAAGTCTTGATCAACTACCTGAAAGAATCAATTATGATAAAACAAGGTTGTATCCTGGGAATTAACGGATGTATATTTATCACTGTTGCGCTGTACGTTCAAGCCCTTTGTTGCTTAATAGCCTGAAAAATGATTGCTTTCAATTGCACAAGTTGCATTGGCAACACTTTACCAAAGACATCCCATTCATCTTCCTGGTCTGCTGGTTGTACATTGATTGGAAATGACATCTTTCAAAGATGAATGTTCCTTATCATATCTCCACCAAGGTACATAGACATTTAAGCAATTCTGATTTAGATTAAGAATAGATTGTTTCTCCATGGATAATTGTAAACGTTGGACTATAACTTTAAAATTAATGATTCAGAGCAGACTAGTGTGGGCATTTTCATGATTCTACACTACAGCGCATGAGGCATTTTTGCTGTTTTTGAGTCCTCAAACTTCCCAATGGTAATGGTATATCAACAACAATAGTTCGGGTCTATTTTGGTCAAGAGTGAAATTACCTATTATATATGAAGTTCTACGTTAAACTAAGTCCCCGGTCTAAGGGCGCCAGGGCCACAGGGCAATGGAGGCAACTACCGCTGATAGGGGACGGCATGGAGGCAGCCAAGTGCTCTTCCTAAAACATTGCTTCTCAATGAATTCCTATAAACATCAAAGGAAGTCCTTTGAAGCTAAATGGAAGAAGAATGCTGATAGTTTCCGTGTTCCTGAAAAGTGAACATCAATGACCTAAACCGTTGGAAATACAAAGCTCTCTTTAACTGATTTGCTGTTTAACCTTCCATCTACAACGAACTCTGAGGAGTCCTCTGCCATGCTCAATCTTGGCTGGTATAGCATGATTGCATTTTTTTCAGTTCGGCAACTCAACAAGTTTCATGCAATTTTCGTAGACTTGCCTTTAAGTTGTTAAGTATCTTTAGATTGATTTTGGAAAGGAATTAACAATTTGAGCCTGTACTGAAAGTTGCTAAAATTATTTCATTCTCAGTACTCTTAAAGGTTTTACAAGTTTCTCTAAAGTTACAGATAAAGTTTCATGTTTTCGGTACCTACAAAACGTATGACTTCAAAACGTATTATTTCAAGGCTATTTCTAATTTTTACACATCCAGAAATATTATAAAGATCTGTGAAAATAATGTTGATGTATTTCATAGAACAATTCCTGTATTAAAATACGAATAAAGATGATACGAGAAAAGAGGCGTAGAAGAGATTTCAAAACATAATTAATGAAGGAAGAGGTGAAGTTTGGTATGAGTAAAATGAAGCAAGGAAATGCTGCAGGATAATGGGATAGTGGTAAAGATGTTACAAGCCAAGAGAATTTATTTTTAAGCAAATAACATATTATTAAGGTGCAATAAATAACAGATGTGCAATTCTCTTTTCATACCATTACCAAAACTAAGCGGAGTATTGTAATGAAGTAAACATGCAACTATCAGTATTATGAAAAAGATAATGAAAATAAAGACTTATAATAAACAAGATAAAGAATAGAGTAATGAACAAGTATCATGGGAGCAGTATGTCTTTTTGGAGGGCAAGAAAACAAATAAAGCGATGTTTGTTTTAAGAACGAATTTCTAGAAAGAATGATTGAAAAGAAAAGAAATGTATTTCTTTTATTGATGATATTAAAGAAGCATTTGATAAGGTAAGACATGAAGAACTTATGAAGATGCTAATGGAATTAAAAATTGATGGGAAAAAAGTGAGATTTATAAGATAACAATAACAGAATCAAAGCCGTAATCAGATTATAGAAAGAAGTAGCAAAATATCAAAACATACAAAAGGAGTACGACAGGGTTGTGTTATGTCCCCTGACCTGTTTAACCTATGTGGAGAAACAATTTTAAGGGAAGTGCAAGAGCTTGAAGGTATAAACAAAGGAGGATGCAACATTAACAACTTTAGGTATGCTGATGATGTAGTGCTGGTGGCTGATTCTGAAAGAAACTGTAACAGTTGTTGGATGTGATGGTGAGAGCGAGCAAAAAGAGAGAGTTGAGGGTCAATATGGATAAGACCAAAGTAATTGTGGGATCAAAGAACAACAATAGAGTAAATATAGAAGCAAGAACAATATGAATAGAGCAAGCGGAAATATTGGCGTATCTAGGGGGTTAATAATAGATGACGCCAGGTGTGTGAAGGAAATCAGGAAGAGCAAGAATCGGAATCGCAAAGAGAGCATTCAATCGGATGAGATCATATTTGACAAATAGTAAATTATCAAAAGAAGTTAAAGAAAGAGCAAGAAAAACATCCGCGTGGTCAAAATTATTGCATGGTTGTGAAACTTGGACAAGAAACAAGAAGATGCAAGAAAAACTGGAAGCAGCTGAATTGTGAAGGTTGAAGATGCCATGGACAGCACAAAGAATCATATTGACATGTTGAAACAAATGGGAGTAGAGAGGTAAGTGATGACAATATGAGGACGTCAAATGGGATTTCTGAGACATGTAATAGAGAAGATAAGTGGAGGCTGTGGTGTCACGGTGGAAGAGTATGGACCTGGAAGAAGACAGTGGGAGAAATTTATGGATGGTTTGACAAGAACGACAAGTGGATATCTAAGACCTGTAGAACTTTCTTATTCAATACTTTTTGTTCTTTATGAGGCACTTGTCAGCCGACATTGAAAACTAAAGGGTGCTGCAGACAAACTCATAACCTTTTTCAATTCTTTTGACCTTCTTTTGAAAAACAATAGAGGCAGTAGGTCTTATCTACGTCTACAACCTTCTAAAAGTCTTCCCAGTGCTGCAGGAACAATGCTGATGCAATATTTATATGAAGCTTCCAGAAGGTTCCATAATCTCCTATATTCTTTTGTAAACGTTTGGAATTTTCGTTTGTGTTCAATAGCATTCTTTGCTGTTCTGTAAGGTTTTACTTGCTTCTTGATAAACTTCTCCAACGTATATAAGTAGTTGCTTTCCAGGGATCCTGTTATTTTGAATTAAAATGAATGTAATTAAGGCTTGATAGGTTGTAGGCTCAGAGGTAGCTCGAGCTGTAAAGAAATCTTTTATTAGAGGATATGCTACTGAATTTTGTAGATCACAGTCTAGTTGTGTATTATCTTGAAGATTTCCTTTAAGCTTAAATATCCCCTCTACTCGCCATTAGTAAACCTTCTTAATCCTGCCTACGTTTTGTGGACTGTAATGCTCAAGATACGACAATATCACAGTTGGTAAATCATCTGGCCCCGAAAATAGAGGTTGTGACTTCAAATCCGCCTTTGGTGGAACTAAACGGATGCCTAGACACCACCACCTTCCAAGCATTCTCTTGTAATGATAACCTTGGTTATATTGGAAAGTAATAATATCACCGAGAGAGTTTGATAACATCGATAACGTAAAGTAAAGCAACTCCAAAAATGCCGCTTTGGTCGTGTTTGTATTAAATTTAGAAAAATCTGCAGTAGCATTCACAAGATGAAATTGCGACGATATTGCACCGTTTTGTTTCGCGGCTAAATTACTTCAAAAAGATTCATCCGTTTGAAATATCACATTTAAATAAATATTTCAAGCAAAGTAAAATTATTAAGCGGGTTATGATTTCATGCAGGGACATTTTATCCTTTCTATCATGAAACGTCGATATAAGTACAAATACTGGTGTACATTACGACGATTAAGCTTAAAAGTTTGCCAGCTTCTTTTTAATAATTGGATTGTTGTAGATGTTGTTTTGATTCCAACCGAGCTGCCAATATTGCAATTTTGCTGCACTGTTATGCTTTTACTTCTGCAATAGTGTTCAGAAAAGTATTTGGCGACCAATATATGCCTCTTTTTTATCTCCCGATCATTTGTAGGACGCTAAGCGAAAATTTATATTGTCTGTCCTGAATGCAAGCTTTAGCAAGTAGCTAGTTGTAGGTCAACATTGCTGTACACAGGATATTTTTAGTAGAGTGGGGGCAGTTGGTGTAACGTTTTTGTGGCCCTGCCCATTATTTTACCAGAGAACATCTATTCATACATAAAAGATGTGATATTTCATGAAGTGCACTGCCATTGGTTTTCAAAAATTTGTGGCAGTTTTTAAACCCTTGACGTATGGTAATGAAAGCATGATTGTTGTTGTTTTTTGACCTCAAGCCTTTAACACCGTTGTTTTTCCCCACTTCTTGTTTTGTTCTAGATTTGTACTTTATTCTCTAAAAAAATGTATAAAGATGTCGCAACCGTATACACTCATGTGACTGCAATTTGTAAATGCTTTCATTAAAATGATTAGTTGCAATGTTTCTCGTGTTACATCATATGATTTTGTTAGATTATAAAAGAAACAAGTCCACGCGTTTTGAGCAACAAGCAGCAAGATTTGCAAAAATTGGAAATCACCTTGTCTTTTTCTTGTTAAATTTCTGTCGATAAAAGCAATGATCTGGTAAAATCAGCAGGAGAAATTTTTGTATAATTTAAGAAATGGTCCATCGACGGAGGTGGCTTCTGTTTTAATCAGACAAACAGAAAATGGATGAATTCACCAAGAAAAGAAAGATACGAGGAGGACATCGTAGTTATGTCAACCAGATAATTTTGAAAATTGAAGCTAGCTTGGATGATGAGAAAAATCTTTGTCTTACTAAAATTCAATAGCAGGAAAAGAAGCAGGTTTTGGATAAATTCGATGAAGAGATTTTAAAATTGATTTCTGAAAAAGGTGAAGAAGCTGTAGAAGGATGTGTTCAAGAAATTCAGGAAGCAGGTACTTTCAGGAAAAAGATTAATATGGCCCTTTTAACAATCGAAGATATTCTTAAATCTCAACAACTGTGCCATAGGCACAAATTCACAAGAGGAGTTCGTCAGTGTGTTCTTTGAAAAGTACAAGCCCTAATGCTTCTTCAACAATACGCAAAGTTTGAGCCAAACTGCCCAAGCTGGAGTTAAAGAAATTTAGCGGACGACCCCAGGACTGGCAAGAATTTTGGGACTCTTACTCTAGTGCAATACATCGAAATGAGGAGATTTCGGATATTGATAAGTTTTCTTACTTTAAACATTATTTAGAAGAACAGGCAAGGAAAGTAATTGAAGGGCTTGCCTTGCAGTCTGCCTGGCAGAGAAAAGGTTTGGTAAGCCAACTTTGATAAAGAGGGCAGACGTTAATGAATTAATTAATGCAAAGCCAGTATTCAGTGAAAAAATGTTGTAAGATTGAGGGAATTATATGACACAATGGAGACGTATTACAGAGGACGTACGAGGGGAAGGCAGTATGCAAAAGTAAGGGTTCTGTTTGACTCTGGCAGTCCAAAAACCTTGATTATCTGCAAGCTTGTTGAGTGTTTAGGACTGCAGCCTGCTGAGCAGGAAAGGTTGCGAATTAAAACTTTGGAGATCGAGATAGTTGGTGAGAATGCAAGTAGAGCCTGTGGGTGAGGGAGAATGGGTAGAATTAATGCCTTTGTTATGGATAACATTTCTAGTATCTAAAATGAACATTTAAAGCTAGTAAAATATGATTATAAGCACAAAGATAAAATTTGGTTCTCAGATTTTAGTCATTTTCAGGAGAATTTAAATATTGTCATTTTACCTGGTACAGATTGGTTATGGAGTTCAGGATGACACCATTATATGAGGGAAGCCAGGAGAGCTTGTAGCCATTCATACTAAGCCTGGACTGAGCCAATCAATTTATCATACTGCATAATTACCCAAAATAAAGCGTTGTTTATTAACATAGGAAGATCTTCAAAGGATGCAAATTCTAAAAGAAGGTTAAGGAAACAAGTGACCACAACCACACAACTAGCTCTAGCTGGCTGACAGGCATTTGACCACAGAAAAGGGATTAGGATCTCTGATTGGACTTAAGGCATCGCAATAGCAGCATTTGTCAGCAGCTATTACATTTAATTGCAGTTTCTGGGTTTCACAATTGCAAGGTACCCTTTTCTCGCTGTGGGTCTGATGTTCAATTTTAAAGTAAGTCGGGAAATCTAAACAAACATTCTGAAAACACCAAAACCATACTTCTTTTACAACAGGACTTTTCTGCAAAAGAGGTTTATTCTTTGCAAAAGGGGCACTTTTTAACTTTTTGGAAATGTGGGGGGCCAGGTCCCAAGGCCCTCCGGCTTCCACGTCTACAATAACAATACAAAAGTTATGGTTTGTTGCCTTACATCTACTTATCAAGCCACACCACAAAAATAGCTCCAATAACAGTGGTATACTCTTTCCATCCTTTACTTCTACATCTTGCTTTTACTAATTTACCTTACAGAATTGTACATAATACCATACCATGATGAATTTGTATGCTGCTTGTTTAAGTTGTACGTGTTAACCTACACTGCAGAGGTTGTACTTAGTACCCTACCTTATTGAAATTTCACTTGTCACACTACCTAACTGATATTGTCCTCATGATCGCTTATAAACTCGCCTGTCACTCCGCACCCTCCCTCCCCGGCGTTCTTGGTCATACTCTTTGCGTTGCTTTCGCGTTATGGTTCATTACTTTAGTACATATCACTGTTTTATCCCTTTCACTGATGCTGTACTTAATTAATCTTGCAACACCCATCTGTTATCTCCACTATCAAACTGCATGCCCTGTTATCTTTCTCTCACTTTTCTCTACCGGTTGGGTGAATTATCTCTCAAGTTAAACTTGTTCACTTCACCTGTTATTCTATGCTGTCTTATACACAGAAATAATTCTTATTGCACATGCCTCTACTGGCATTTACGCTAAAATTCTATCATTGATATATTTTGCCATTTGCTGTCGTCCAAAATAGTTGAAGACACTTTTTACTGTTATTATGACTTATTTTCCTGGGTTAGTAGGTTATGCCAGTAAACCATACTCAGTCGTGAGGATGCAGTTCTGGACGTCTTGTTGACAGGACAACAAGGAGTTACTCTATAATTACCATTACCTCAACGTCCATCTTCATCGATACCAAAAGTGTGTCAGTTTCCGTTCCGAGTGATTGGATCAAGTTTGTGGGTGCGAAAGAATTCATTCTTTTATTATATTGTCGTTCACCTCCTCGAGCATCTAATCAAGAATGTTAGTATATCTTTCATCCATCATCTCTCTGATTTGAAGGTAAAAAATACTATTCATTTTAACTAAAGATATTGTTGCTCAGGTGGCAAACTTTAAACATGGACTGAAATTTGTGAAATAACTCAAATGGCTTTCGTTTTTATACAGGGCGCAGGTTCGTTTCAAGCTCGATCTCTACATGAACTCTGTTACGATTCATAACCATATGTTTCATGGATTTATATTTATAGTCTCATCACATACTTAATAAAAATGCCGTTTAATGTAACACTACATTTAACCAAAGTTCTATGGCAAATAAACTCACAATTTATTGCATTTACAAAACTGGGGGTAGCCGGGGTAACTTCCCAGGGCCCGAGACTCGCTTGGGCCCGGGAAAAGTTTTGATAATGCTAGACAATTTTAATCAAGACTTTCGTTCGACGTTCAGTCATGAAATCATTTATTGTAATTTCATTAGTTGTATCTTTTTATATCGTCTGGCTCTTAAAATTTTGAATCCCAATAGGACCAGTGTTGTTTATAGCTCCTGTGCGCTGGTTGGCTCTCGAATGGTCTGTCGACAATGAATATCGCTACAACATTTTCTGCACAACATTTGATTTTGCTTTTTACTTGTACAGAGCGTGCTGATTCGAGACTGATGCTGCAAAAAGGTGATTTTAGAGGAATACTAGGTGTGATAACTCTCCATTGTGTAAAGAGTGCGGAGATCAGGCAGTGAGTTCAATTTAAGGATGATATTGTTTCAACTTAAAAGAGATAAAGCTGTTTGGACATATCTATAGCATGAGTGATATTCGGGTGCTATAGATTCTTTTTTTAATTTGGTGTAGCAGACATGGGCAACAGAAGAGAGTGAAAGTCAGGTATGGATAGTGATCAAAGAGACGGCGCTCGATCCTCTCCAAATGAGCGAGATCGTGCAGGAATACGTAGAGAATACTTGTCAATATCGGTCATGCACCAAAAAAAATGATTAATCATTAACGCACAATCTACTTCATCTAAAAATGGAAATTGCTTTCCTCTGTACTAGTTCATGTTACCTCTGTTACTTGGTGATCACGTATTTCTAGAACTTTGTATACCAGTTCATTATAATGTTCTACCAAGCTAATACTATTTTTAAAATACTTTCAGCTTCATTGCTGTTAAGTACGCTTACCTTTCTTTGTTTTTATTTCACCTTTAATCTAGTCATTTAAGTTGTACCAACTATTTTGTTCTCACAGATCCTCTATCCTCATTTGGCCTCTTGCCTGCAATCTGATAATCCTACGTACCTATGATTGTCACCTCATAAGGCAAGTTGTCTATTTCCAGAATTAAAAGCTCAACGACTGCAGATTTTGGCTCAGCAATGGCTGATATCGATCACTTAAATAGAAATAAAAACATATACCTTTGTATTTTGCACTGTATATATGCACTTTATGTAAGAACCACACTATAAGCGAAGTCTTAAAACGGTTTGATTATCACCGTAAATATACTGCTAGATTTATCACTTTTGTTACATGCGGGAAATTAGATCTAGTTCCAAACAAGATAGTTTCTTTTTCACCTTTTGAAATACTCTGTCAAGTGCTGTAGTCTTCCAGACAAACAGTTTTATCAGTATTTGGAGACAACCTTCGGTCAGAAGGGACGTCGACAGGTCCTGCTGCTGATTACGGTTCACGCTCAACGTTTTCATCTACAAAAAGCACACAAGATCAAATCTTTGACCATTTGAGTGCATTCTAGGGCGGCATACTTTGAGCTTCATTGTGTATAGGTCTCAAGATTTGAAGTTCGGAAGGGGCCGTATTACTTATAGCTTCAGACGCAGATGCATCTTTTGGCGAACAGCACCGCTATGTATTTCAACTTAAGAGCATCTTCACTTTCAGACACTTTGAGCTTAATTTTGTACATGTCTTAAGATTTGAAATTTGCAAGTGCCCATATTACTTATAGCTTCAGACGCAGATGAATCCTTTTGCGAACACCAGCATTAATGATTGGATTGTAAGAGAATCCTTAATTTCAGGAGCTTTATATGAGCTTAGTTTTATGCAGGTTCTGAAATTTGAAATCCACAACGACCCGTATTACTTATAGCTTCAGGCGCAGATAAATATTTTCGCCTACAGCACCACTATTTATTGCAACTTAAACGAATCTTTACTTTCAGGCGCTTAATATGACATTAATTTTATGCAGGTTCAGAAATTTGAAATCCACAACGACCCGTATTACTTATAGCTTCAGGCGCAGATAAATATTTTCGCCTACAGCACCACTA
>JANTCA010034399.1:0-20801 GCA_024741275.1 Chironex yamaguchii | reverse complement strand
CATCAACGTCATCATCATCGTCATCATCATCATCAGCAGCAGCATCGTCACCATCATCACCATCATCATCATCGTCATCATCATCATCGTCGTCATCATCATCATCTTTCTTGCTTTTCTCAATTCGGAAATGTCACAACGGCTCTTGGAGAATCAACGAGTTGAAAAAGTATTAGTATTATCAATTGGAAATTTTGTTGATGAAAGAAGGGCTTTTTTAACAGCATTACACCTAAAATGTTAATGTTTCAACCACAAGTATCCAGAGAAATAATCCAATTTCAGAAATCTGCTTCCTGTTTGCTGTAAAATGAAGTTCTTAACTGTATAATCGTGGTGTCAACATGCTTTTTAACTTTTACGTCATCTGTCATGAAACACCAAACCATCAATTGAATGTGAAGAAGCTACTTTTCTATTTTTCAAAGGATATTTTATGTATTGACAGGATCGCAGAATCGGAAGAAAAAGTGTAATGGAATCTTGTTGATATAAGCATGTTATATATTTGTCATTATATTATTTGTTTTTTTTTGTCGAATGTTCGCGTGCAAAGTGTTTTAAGGCCTGTCATTTGCAAACGTCAAATTTGATGAGGTGGACTTCGTTTTTCATCCGGATTCAGACAAATGGAATCAAACCAATGTGTTCCTTATAAATACACAAGAGGTCCACTTGAGTTAACCCTTGAATAAGCAAACAAACTTGATCTTCAGGCACTTATTTTGAGTGAGTCTACGTCGTAGGCTAAGCATAGAGTGGTGAGTCGATCCATTCTATTTACTTTTATTTAGACGATGCTTGTGTATAGTGTTGTGAGCGACCTACTTAGATAGCGTTAGACTCGACTTTCCCTTGTATTATTCGGGTTTGCAGTCAACAAATTCTAAGCATCTGACTGCTTGATAATAGAAACAAGTAAGCTGCAGACTTAAGCCAAGTCAATAACTAAAAGAAGGAAGGCCGAGTTAATATATGCACTAATTTCACCCATTTGATTACTGAAGGTTAGCCCTAAGCATGTTGCACTTTCTGTGCACACTCGTTAAGTAGGTATGTTAGAGAGAAGTGTGTTTTTTGCTATTTTATCAAAGAGCTTTCAAAAGCCTTTCAAACGATACCCATGCCTTGAAGATACGATAAATACAACAAAAGTTATTCAAGTTTAAATTGCAAAATTTACACGACATTTTGGTCTTGTCATGCCTATGAGAATCAAGAGAAAAGTGTAACCTTGAAATGGCTACCTATGTTACTGATATCTGACATTGCGAATCTGCTGCAGTTTCGGTCATGT
The DNA here is from genome assembly GCA_024741275.1 of Chironex yamaguchii. Classification (NCBI taxonomy): domain Eukaryota; kingdom Metazoa; phylum Cnidaria; class Cubozoa; order Chirodropida; family Chirodropidae; genus Chironex; species Chironex yamaguchii. Next base: position 19,504 of record JANTCA010034399.1, on the reverse strand, counting down.
TGATAAGCAACCATATAATCTTGAGGATCGTGCAAAATGGATGGATATCGATAGAAATTCGTTCCATTTTAACAGTGAGCAGTTAAATAGTTGAACTAGATCTATATACTATCAAGAAGTTGTTGCTATTTATCTTTCCATGTAAAAAGTCTCGTTGTTTTTTCGATAAAATTTTGAGTTATCCGTACACAGCTCCTACGAAGCAGGTTGCAAAACTTTTAACATGGAAACGACGAGGTAACTACGGACTTCATCCAGAAACAGAGGGTTTTCTTTAATGGTCAAGTAAACGCAAAATAAATCGCATTTTCTGGAGTCAACCCGCCGCCGAAAGTACAAATTTGGTGACACGCAAACAAGATCATAGATATTGCATCGCAATAGGCCATTCTGACATACCTATTTTAGCTGCATCACATAACGACTGCACATGCAGACACAAGATTTGTCATCGATAGATCTAGGGAATGTAGAGCTAATCGCATCATTGTGCTGTGTATGCTCTGTGTAACATTGAATACGTTGTCGTTTCTTTTTCCGTCGGCCCTTAATTGTGTTAACTGTAACGTAATAAGGGCCAAATTATGCAACTTTGGACTTTAAGACGGTATTTATGAAACATTTTTGTACAAATAGCAACAAGTCTGTAAATTATTTTGGTAAAATATTGATGATTCGAGACTTTAACTTTAAAAAATGCGATCTGTTAAAGATTGTGAACTGTTTTCTTAACATGAACTCACTGCACATAATACGGCTTTTGCGTAGAGGTTAAAAGTAAAAAATTATAGCAAAGTTTATTTACGAAAAGCCAAATCATTCTAGAGAAGTGAGCAATTTCGTTAGAAAACATCTCATCAAGATGACCCTTGTATTTTAATTTGATCAGATAAAAGAAACGAAAAAGGAGACGATACCATCGATGTGTAATGTTTTGACGAAGGTTGTTTAAGAAGGAAAGAGACACAAAAGTGTGATAAACACATCGCAGAAGTCATTAGAAAATGATACAAATGCCTAGAAAAAGTGTGAAAACAACCATTTGAATGACATCAAGTACAGCCCTAATTGGCTTCAGTTTGCTTTCGGCATAAAAAGGCCCGCCGTAGAAAGTACCGATGAGGTATTTTTGCCCTGGAAAGTTGCATTTGTTTTGGCGATATGTTTTGATTACTCTTTCGTTTGGGTAAATATCGCTTGAGTATTGACTTGTTTGCTTCCGTTATTGTTCATTGATTGAAGGGAAGTTTTAACTAACAAAATACAGTACACATCCACTAATTCGAACGCCGGTTAATTCGAACAATTCGCTATTTCGAACAAAATTTCAAATCCCTTGAGTTTTCCATAAGAAACTCTTATGTATTCTGCTGCTTAATTCGAACCTGCTAATTCCAACATTTCGCTCATTCGAACAATTTTTCGGTCCCTGGACCTAAATATACGCGCTAATTCGAATTATTCAGCATTTTGCCAAGAAAAAGACTCAAACCATCATTACAACCTGTTTCAAAGAGAATGTGTGGACTTGTATTTAAGATTACATGATGCTTACAATGTCCCTAATTGTCTTGCATTGTCCTACTTTTCGGCCCTTTGGCCTGCATATGTCCTTACAATTCTTTATTTTATCCATATTCCCTCATCAGTTTGTCCGCATTCGTTTTCTACTGGCTTATTGTCATCTATTTCAAAAGGAAATAGAATACAAGACACACTGTGGGTATATCTGGTTGGTGCGTGTATATCTGGTCAATGTGTGCCATGCGTGTTTATAGTGGTGATGAATGTCCGTGGCCTTCAGTCCTTGTATGAGTTAAAGAGCTTTTTGCATGGTAACATGGAACATTTGGTCCTTCATCGTCCTACAGTTGTGTTGTTTCAGGAAACTGTCCTGAAAAGTCTTATAATTTTGCTCACTGGTGTCCTTACGTTTCTGCAAAAATGTCCTTAATTGTTCTACATTGTTAATACAAACACGCTTTAGACATAGAGTATCTATATACTTACTGACAATGACTCTTTTTCATTTTAACCAACTTCGGATAATTCGAACATTCCTTAATTCGAACAAAATATCCGGTCCCTTGCTGGTTCGAATTAGCGGATGTGTACTGTAGAACCTTTCTTTAAACAGAATTTTTAACCCCCAATGTCATCCGATCAATTCTCAAATTATTTGATTTCTTTAGTAGGAAGGGAGGGGTGGTCGGTCATAAACATTATTTTTCAGCATATCATGGGCTGGTGCAATACTGTAGTGTTTGTTAAATACCTCGAATTAACATCCTGCGCTTACGATTTTAGTTTTTCAGTCAGCATGCCATGAAAAAAATCGAGCAATTAATTGGTCATACCACTGAGAATCCGAAGCATGCCCAGGTATTGATGACAAAACTGCTAGAGAAACAAAATTTTCTCGAATTTGCTGTTTATAGTTATAAGGCATTGTTAAGGCCTCGTCTATTTTAGTTATTAATTCATGTAGGAGCAACAGAGGACTCCGCACAGTAGTGGCTATTAGGAAACGTAAAATAGAACAACAGTGAATATAACAATATTTTAGACGTAATAAAGAAGAAAAATGTCAAAAAATCCATAGGGAAAATAAGCTCTAATTTTCTGTTCCGCTTGGAAGAAAGCTAGAAATGAGAGGTTTGTTGAAAAGATGTGCAGATTCAACCCAAAGAGTAGATACTCAAATGACAAGCAGGGATTTGGGTACCGCTTATTCATTTTGCGTTTCTATATCATGGAAGCCTTATTTTCAAATTGTTTACTTGTTGTATTCCTTCTTTGCCTGCATTATAGATATTGGTATTATAGATTTGAAGTATCGCTATGGTGTCACTACCAGGCAAGGATCTGTTTAAACCTATGGTATCACTTTCTCTTTTGTGAGGAAGAACCCTTACAGTTGTGTGGATCCCAGAACATCTTATGTCTTGCCGTGTAATCTATTTTTCATTCTCTGTTCAGTTTTGACTGTTTTCTTTTAAAGCAGTGACTCAGTCATATATCAAGGAAGTAATATTCTCGTGACCTCAACATAACATAGTCTTTCTCTTTTGGAGAAGATTCCGATAACCACATTTAGCACAGTCATGCCGTGTTCATCCATTTTTGTCAAGGGACACATGGTGTTTGTCGTTTAACACATTTGAACCGATATTAAGTGATCACCTTTTTGTTTCATCACGCAAGAATCCCTTCGTTTTGTGTTGGCCATCTTTAGAATAAGAGTTGCCCCGGGCTTTTGTAAGCACAATAGAAAGTTTGGCATATGGCAGGATTAGGTTCAGTATTGATCAATTAACTTTTATGTAATACGACAACAAACGACATTGAATACATCAGGGGGTGCCTGATTTCTTGCTTAACCTTACTTTATCATAACAGTGCTCCGTCTTGTCTATTTATGTAGCACATACCCTCAGACTATGTAGGCCCATTTCACCAGGTTCTTGGATTTTTTAATTATTTTTACTTCCCTATAAAAACATGATTTTTAAAAGTCTTTTCCTTTTCTGATCCAATAAGGGCGACGCTGATGTCATGATGCACTAATAATTTTCTTAATAATTTTCCTAATGATATTTTCTAGTTCAGAACTGACCAGTTTTGCCATGAAAGTAAATATGGCATGCATGACGCATTTTTAATAGAATTTCTTATCAAGCGGCTAACACTTTTAACGACTCTTCTGTGATGACCTACAAAAAGTAAATCCTTAACCATATGTTCAATGATCTTTGTCTTTTTGAATTTTCTTTATACCTTTTGAAATCCTATGCGATGATTGTACTGTTTTGTAAAACTTTCGAGTTTCGACTTCGTGACGAGAGATTTTGACATCATTAATCACGTGACTTGATTCACGCCACGAATAGTGCCTGGTAATTTTGGACCCGCTTTGCCATACCAATCTCAGATGTAGCATGCCATTTGTGTGCAAGCAGTCTGCTCATATTTTTATATTGACCGTGTTTTGTTAGATGGGTATAGCTATTTAACTGCCCATGTGATTTTTTCAGTAAAACAAGTTTGGCTTTCTTCTACTTAATAGCAATGTCAGTAAACGAAAATTAGCGCTTTGTGCTTCGTTGAAATATTGCTTAGAAACGACACTGTTGCTGTGATGAAAAACATTGTAGGTTTAGAGTCTCAAGGGAGACGCAATTATCACGTGAATACTAAATCTTGGATCCTCCTACTGTCTGACTCTAAATTGGAATAACATGGACATTAATATCATGTAGAAAATATGATGAAGTAGTCAAAGTCTACATCGTTACGTCATCTATAATTAAGTAGCAGCAAATGCAACGATACTGAACAGTGTGATGGTAGTATAGGGGTCAACGTAGGGTTGTGGCACACGAAAACACGTTTGCGCATGCGCTTTTGCGTAGAGATTAATGAGCCAGCAGGGACTGCTCACATGCCATTCGGGTGACATCGTAATGTTTGTCACTGAGCAAGAAGAAATTCTTTCAAGCAATATTTATATCTGATCCATCTATTCGACTGTAACAATGCGATCAGCTTATTCTTTTGTTAAAGCGTAAATGTGGACGAAAGCGATTGAGTGAGACTACACCCTTTTCGCCGTTTTCATGTCGGTATTCCCATTCCTACTTTGAAAAGAGTTGACTCTTGAGGACGGGGAACTACAGATGATAGCCTGTATGGTTTGGGGACGATTTGGCATGTAAGGTAACATGAATTATATCAACGGAAGTAGAGAGAAAAAATAATCTGGTTTCATTATATTTACATAGACGAAAAGATACCCCGATATCGAGAAGTCTGTTGGAAGTCGAAAATTCAAAAATTGCGTTGAAAAAGTGAAATATGTTTTGGCATCTTTTATAGAATAACATGTCGGAAAGTAAATAGAAAAATGAAACCGGAACATTATTAACGATAAGCAGAATGTTAGTGAAACTTAGTCAGTCAAAGTGACTAAGTAAAATAATAAAATGAACACGTTCTTTGGCTTACTGGTGTATGGTTGTTTTTGATTGATCGCGTTTGATTTTCACTTTAGTTATCCTTTTTCACCGTTTTGTCTTTGCCTTACTATTTGCCCTTCAACGCTCTGAGAAAGTTAATTCAAATATGCTTTCGTGTATGTTTTTATTAAGATTTACGTTTCCTAAATTGGTGATAACATGATGTCTACTTTCAGTTGAGGCCTAGCATTTGTGGGTAAGACGCAGCTGTAGTGTACCGTACCCAATAGTAGGACTGGTGACTATTTTACCGCAGGGGGGCCACGAGCATGTCTAATTATATTTAATCTGCTTGGAAACAGGAGCGTACAGTGTTTAAAATTATTTTGATGTGAAGCAACAGGAAAAAACAGCATGATTTTGCAGTTTGAGTGTTCGATCAACTAAACGATTCATGTTTATTTATAGTCTCTTGCATTTATCTTGTTGTTTTGAATGAGATCATGCTGAGAGAATCTTGAACATGTTATGGAATTGATGGGTCATTAAATCAGATTATTGAATATTGAAGGATTAGCCCAGGCTTTTGGCACTGGAAGAAGCCAACCGTTATTGGGAATAATAGGAACGATTGAGAAGTTTGCTTTTAGTTTTTATTAATTTGGTTGTCTTTGCGTGTGTTCCTGGAGCCCTTCTCTTATATAGTGTTCAAATGATTTGACTGTTAATCAAGGTACGACAAGAAAGCAGGGTGAGTCATGCTGATAGATTTCTAAAGGGAGAAGAATGAAAAGATAACACAATTTCATGCTGCTCAACAATGAGACGCCAGGGGTACTTACCAGATAGCTACTTGTATGGTTTTATAGGGTACTTTTTCTATCTTTATAGTTGCTTTTTAAGCGAATCTTTAATTTGCGGGAACTTTGACGTATAGGAATAAAGTATTCAATGAACTATGGTTATCCAACAATGCAAATAATAGCAAATTTCTTCGTTTAAGGTACATAATGACTGATTTGGTTTTTTATTGTTGTTGTGTTCATAGCGTGAACAACGTAAATGTTTTAATGCCCATTTTGTTATTTATTGGCATGTTATGCCGTATGTAGTGAAGGCGATTTTAAGGTAATAATTTTTTAATCGGTTTTTCTTACAATAAAACTCATCAAAAGTAGATACAACTAGACCTTCTAATGTAGGCAAATTGTTATGACGATAAAGTAATTTTATCATTTAGCATCACAGGGTAGTATTTTAAATCACGTTCAACAGAAAAGTGGAGGTAGAAGATACAAGCAATGCATCCTGCCTCCGAGTATCATCCTCGGTAGTGTATTAGTCGAGTGAATTGGTATGGTCATGCGATGAGAAGAGACGGGAACTATGTTGAAAGAAAAGTGGTGGCGATGGAAATTCCTGGAAAGAGAAGAAGAGGGCAACCAAAATTTAGATGGAAGGACAGATTAAAGGATGATATGCAGCAGAAGAACCTCAGTCAATATCAAGTAGGAGATAAAAATGAATGGAAGGGACTATTCAGGAACAGCGACACTATATAAATATGGGAAAAGCTGAAGAAAAAGAAGAAGAAGAAGAAGAAGAAGTGTATTAGTCGAGTAAGGTATTATATATCATCACAGTGAGAACTTGCACAAATGACAGTGATTATAGAGTTTTGTAAAAGAAGACACGATGAAATAAATGAACCAGGTCAAAATGAAGAAAAGGCACAAATGAGTTCAGCTCTCAATTGTGATGTCACAGATGGCAACCCAAAGATAAGCAGAAGATCTCATTTCCATAATGGCCCCGTGCAGAGGTGGCAAAATATTTTGTGAAGAGTTTTCACTTTTTTGTAGTTCAAAATGAGACACTGCCCGTATTCCAGACACTCATTCGTACAAATGCATATTCATACAAATCTGACTTCAGCCATCGCCCACTTTTATTACAATTCTTTGAACCAAATACAAGGATATTACACAGAATGTGGGATATTTGGTGTAGTCTTAATAATAGACATCGATAGTTTTTTGAAGAAGAATCTTTAATTTTGTATTTGATACGATTTACGTTTGTGATAGACATTTGTACGACCAATTGCTACAGTGTGTTTTGTCCTAGGTGCGTTACCATGTTCTGATCGGCAATTGATTGTTGGTTCAAAGGGTCGATCAGCACCGACGTGTCAGTTGGTACTGAACTGTGAAATATTTGAAAACTTTTCCACGAGCACACTGTTGATGATCATTTTCATGACGCCAAGCACCATTTTTGATTGTCCATGTTACCTACCCTTCAGCTGACATATTTTACGTTGAAATATGATTAATGTCACTTAAGAGGAGAACGGGGGTCATGGGGACAACATTCCGATCGGAGAAGGATTCGATTCGAAACTCTTTGAAACATGAACTTGGTGCAATGCCACTATGCCACTACCATAATACCTTAAATAGGGACAGACGGATAGAAGAACAGCCTTTAATTGGTGTTTGTTTGGAGTAAAGTAATGCCTTGAAATTGGTTGGAGACGGAGTTAGAGTCGAACATTCTGCTAATGACTCCACTCCATATAGTATCAACTGACATGATCATTTTTTTATAAAAAATGTATATTGAAAACAAAATTTGCATTAAAGAAACATCAGAATCAGACTAATAACCCTCTGGAGCTGTAAATATATTAGGAGTTGAATAAAACCTGGGAACTAAATAAGTCAGAAACAACGCAGCTGAATAGATGTAAAATACAAGGATGTATGTAAGACTAAGGCTTTGGAGTCAGAGCTGGAAAATCGGTAGATTTTGGGAGGAGGAATCGACTTATGGCGAGCCAAAGGAGTCAGGAGTCGATTTATGGTGAGCCAAAAGAGTCGGGAATCGGAGTCGACTTATGGCGAGCCAAAAGAGTCAGGAGTCGGAGTCAGTGTCTATTTATGGTGAGTCAAAGAAGTCAGGAGTCGCAGTCTATTTATGCTGAGTCAAAGGGGTCGGGAGTCCGAGTCGGGAGTCGGAGTCATTTTATGGCGAGCCAAAGGAGTCAGGAGTCGGAGTCTATTTATGGTGAGCCAAAGGAGTCAGGAGTCGGAGTCTATTTATGGTGAGCCAAAGGAGTCAGGAGTCAGAGTCTATTTATGGTGAGCCAAAGGAGTCAGGAGTCGGAGTCTATTTATGGTGAGCCAAAGGAGTCAGGAGTCGGAGTCTATTTATGGTGGGCCAAAGGAGTCAGGAGTCGGAGTCTATTTATGGTGAGCCAAAGGAGTCAGGAGTCGGAGTCTATTTATGGTGAGTCAAAGAAGTCAGGAGTCGCAGTCTATTTATGCTGAGTCAAAGGGGTCGGGAGTCCGAGTCGGGAGTCGGAGTCATTTTATGGCGAGCCAAAGGAGTCAGGAGTCGGAGTCTATTTATGGTGAGCCAAAGGAGTCAGGAGTCGGAGTCTATTTATGGTGAGCCAAAGGAGTCAGGAGTCAGAGTCTATTTATGGTGAGCCAAAGGAGTCAGGAGTCGGAGTCTATTTATGGTGAGCCAAAGGAGTCAGGAGTCGGAGTCATTTTATGGCGAGCCAAAGGAGTTGGGAGTCCAATCGGGAGTCGGAGTCGATTCATGGTGAGCCAAAGGAGTCGCAAGTCCGAGTCGGCTGTTGGTGAGCCAAGGGAGTCGAGAGTCGGTATCGTAGTTGGATTTTGATTAGTCAGTGGAGTTGGAACCTTTTATTCTTCCCATCTTCCTTATTATATTCCTTATTATATTAATATAGTAAACTCCCGATAAGTGGAACATTCGCCAAATCGAACTGATTTTACATTCCCCTTGAACAATACTGTCATAATGAAGTCCCCCAGATAACTGGAACATTCGATAACTCGACCCATTTTCGTTGGTCCTTTGAAGGTACGAGTGATCGAAAGTTAACTGTATATTTTTTGTTCTTCCTCTAATTTTCTAAGCCTTTACCTCATCATATGGTTAATGTAACGTTGCCTTTCTTATCTCGAAAGTTTAAATACCTTTACTATCATTGGTCATTAGCATTGCTTACACGTGTGCGTTGGTTACCTTGTCTGTCTATGGTAATGTCAACATCCACCTAAAGAGCTGCATTTTGCATTCTATTCTGTTTCTTGTAACCATAACTCATAATTATGATTCTATTCACACTTTTGCAAAGAGCCAGGGGCAGTCTGGCATTTGAATCTCATGGTGGCTAGGTAACTTAGATGGCCTATTTCAGGGTTTTATAGGTAAAGCACTTACTTTACTCACCTTCAATTTCGCGCACCATTTATTTTCGCTCCCATTATTTTTCGTCCCATTAATTTTCGCGCAGCCATTGTGTGTCGCTTCCCATTAAATTTCGCGCAGGCCAAATCAATATTTTTTCTTCCTGTTTTTCTTTTCACAATGTTAGCATAATACTATCTGCACGAGTCTTATGGAATTAAAATTAGACTATACATTCATTCGAAATTCTCCAGCACCAATTGAAATAGACAAAATACTCAATAAACCTGAGGGTCTCACTTGACGGGAATCTGTTAACCCGGGAATACTCCACGTAGAAGTTTTAAGTAGTAACGAAAATGATGTAATTACTATCATTGACGATGATTAGGGGTTGTAGGTCATGTATTTTATCGAATTATGTTTACAAAAAAACCGATCTAACAGGTAAATTAATGATTTCTTTATTACTCTGAAGATTCCAATAAACAAAGGGGTGGGGCACGTTCATTTGAAAATTGAATCAGATGCCTCTTGTTAAGACACCCTGTTTATTGTTTAGGGACGGGTCAAAATTAACTGGAATCCTGGCCACGTCTATCAAGGAGTAGGGAAAGATCTTTTTGATGGTAAAAATTGGTATGGCGAGGAAAGGGAGGTTCTAAGGGGAAGAAAGGAGGGGGGCTAGAACATCTTTTGGGAGACAAAAAGCCGGCGGCAACCACTTTTTTGAAAACAACTTGAAAATTGCATAATAGAGGCATTCCTAAAAACCAACAAATCACTCCCATTAATATTTGCGCACCGATCATACGACCTATTTTTCGCTCCCATGAATTTTCGTGCATTTCTGCGCGAAAGTTAATGGGACGCGAAATTTAAGGTCAGTAAGGTAGTTAATATCAGTTATTGATAGATAAATAGTCTGCTGTCTGCGCACAGACTTCATCTGCATCTGGGGCCCTGGTAATGACTGTAGCACTTTAATTTATGCAAATTATCATCTCCAATTTTCGTGATCAGGATGCGTCATTTTTGTTTTTCTTTACACAGGAGAGGGCCTGGGCTGCGATCGCCACCCGGGCTAGACAGCGCCTCGATTTTGGTTATTTGAAATACTACATTGATCTACAACTTCGATTATTGATTTATATTTGATAATATTTAAATTGTTGGCAATATCTGTAATTTTGCTTCGTTACAGACATTATTTTGCGATGACGTATCGTTTACATAATATTTCGCTTATGTCATTCGAATGAATATTTGAACTGTGTCAATAAGAATTGACGTTATTCTACCCGACGCTGTTTATCAAATGTTGTGAACAAGTTTCAAGTTTGTTAAGAAACAGAAATAGTTGACTCTGTGTTTCACCACAGAATGATAAAGTGGAGGTAACGAGAATACGTTAATGTGAACTCTCGGGGTAAATCGAAAAGTGTTGGAATTAGTGAATGTTTGAGTTATCGGGCAGTCGAATTATCCAATAGTTACTGTTTCGTCTCGTCGTGAAAAAGTAGAGGCAATGACAATGATTTTACCAAAGGATCTAAATATGATTTAATCATCTGACAGAAAATGCCTCGGTTTAAACTACAGCTGACAAAAAAGTGAGATACCTTCCAGCGCCTTTTTTGAATTGCCTTTATCAATGTCTAGTCATTGGATATTACATTCGTATGTGAAGCTAGACATGAAGTGTATTCAGTGGGATGAGTGCTGTGATCAATTCATACCTGATTATCATTTCAAAAATTATATCAGCAAAAATGCAAGCAGGTCGACGTGGAAGATAACTAAAGTACTTTTGATCAAATGGTATTTTTTTCATTGTAAGAGCGATGAAAACTGTGTCCCCATATAGGTCTGCATTTTGTCGTTATGTCGTTGATGTAGAAGAACTCAAATCATAATAGTGTTGCACTTATTAAGGGTTGTTAACTCAGTGTTTTAGTTTAACCAACTCGCCAATCAATTTCTTAAGTTTCTCGATTAAGAAACCAACTAATGCATCTCATTTAGCGACGAGCGCTGTGTTTATGCATGTTTTATTGAAGACATTTACACCGACAAGGCTTCAGTGACTGTGTGGTTTTAAGTATTGTACGATATTCAACAGTAAATGGGTGTTATTTTGCCTGTTTTTCTAAATCTGATGGCTTAATTATTTATTTTACGGTTTAAGGTAATCTGCAGCCTGCTATTTCTAATCTACATTCTTCAACAGAAACACCTCTTGGCACCATCAATTTTCTTGCATGGACTGGTCATCTTGTTTCTAGGCCTATGCTACCTTGCCTTTTACGCGCAAAAACAAACACTTTTCATCATGTCATGCAAATGATCACCAAAACCTCATAAACCGACAAGTATTTCCTTAAGAATTCATTCATTTTGTTGAAGAGGTAATGCGTGTAGATGGATAATATCCATCGATCTTGTTCAGTATTGTGAAAAGGACAAAGTGAGTGCGTTGCTTGAAAGAATGTAAATATTTTGAGGATAAGTCCTTCTTCCTAGCAGTAAATATTTATGCTCAAGAGAAGATAAGAACTTCTGAGAAGATATTAACATGTAGAAGGGAAGAGTGCTAAGCCATGTTTAGATCGAATTATGTAGACACGATATCCTGTGTGTTGCTAATGGTGATGCTGATGCTGGGAGCAAATTCGTCAATAACATAGTTAATCTGCCGATCAAAAACCTAAATCGAGGCTAATGAAATATATAATATTGATTGTTTAACATGTTTGAATATTTGAAAAGTATGTTACTCAAGTTGACAACATGTGGATTTGATCAAAATCTTATCATGGCAAGATCATAGATGTGTAGAAGAAGGAGGAAAAAAGACAGCATTGGATAAAACGAATAAAGGTACTTTTAAGTCTGCTTGTGTCTTTGGATGTCATTTGTTTGACCTTGCTGGTCCCCTAAACTTGCATAAATTACAGGCACAGATGTGGTATTAATGGCATTAGCAGTCCCGTGAGTAATGCATAAACAGGAGCGTAACAGAAGAAGTATGAGGTATTTTTACTGGGAATTTTTATTATTTTCTGGGCATTGCACAGACACCGCAGAAATCACACGTCGGCCATCAAACATCGAGTCTCGCTACTTCACCTCTAGGGGGGAGCTATGTAATGACGCAATCATCAAATCATGACCTCTTAAATTCACTTCTGAGAAACAACGTCCCGGTAGTTCAGTTTGTCAGCGCATCTGCTCGGTAAGCAGAAGGCCGTGGGGTCAGTCCCCCGCCCTGGACATATGATTTGTTTCTCAGAAAAACAACAATTGAACATTCATTTCAATATACGTCAAACAGTCATCACTTAAAGGTCACAAAAACTGTCACATTGTCATTGCTCTTTTTTATTCTTTCCCTATTTCTTGGTTTCTTAATGTTTTCCTCCTCTTTTCTTTCTTTCTTTTACCTTTCTTCCTTCTTTCTTCCTTCCTTCCGTCGTCCGTTTGTTCATTCCGTCCCTCCTTCTTTTCTTTGTTCCTCACTTCGTTTCTTGCTTCATTCCTTTTTTCTCATGTTTTTACCTTCCTTTTTTTCTTTCCTTCTGTCATGCGTTTTTCCTGATTCCCTTCATTTATGTTATTATTGGTTGGAGGTATTCATATTGTAATGTTTTATTATAATATCAGCTTTAAAAAGTAGTGTTACAAGTTTTTTTATTTATGCCTATCAAGTGATGTGGCATTGTGGTGCATTTTATCATAAAAAATGCAGTATTTTCATTGTTTATCAATTCTAAGGGTGTCCTGGTATAACTATAAAATCATGCGGTAGTTGTAAAAAGAACCAGTAGGACTAGTAGGGGTAGTCAAAGCTCAATTCAAGGCGTTTATGATGCCCGGGGGGGAGGAGGTAATTGGTATATTTGGCATAACGATGTTTAGGTTGGGCTCTAATTTTTTAAACTGAAATATATTTGTTGGGACACAAGTAAACCTAAAGAAATATTTTTCCGTAACTTACATACCTCGAATATTATATTTGGATTTGTAAGTCAATATTTTTCGGTTTGAGACAGCACAAAATTTTCAAACGCAATCATGTATCTCAAAAACCAATTTAGCCCTAAGAAGTATTTTACACAACTTCAAAACCCCCTGAACACATCTATCTGTCATAAACCAGGGTACCACGCTGAAGTGTGATGCATGTTGATACTTTTCATAATGATTTAAAAAAGTTGAGCGTCTGAACATTTTGCATCTTGTTAATTACCAGAGGACAATGCACATCTCTTTGCATGGAATTCCTTTGGTGTGATACGTTGAAATAAAATTTAGCGACAGGGATGGTGTATCAGTCGAAATAGATAATGTCTTTTGATTGGTTGATTTCATAGTATCACCTGTCAAGTGCCATAGAAAATATCACGTGTATGGTCAGTCAGTTGGATTGAAGTATGATGCTTACTCCATCATATGTGATATTGATGGGCAGATACCGCCTGTCGTATGTTGCAACCCTGGTAACTGAACTGAAGCATCAAGGCAACAAAAATACAGCACAATAGCCTTGATCCTACTCATTAGCCGCAAAATGCGTCTTACATTGCGCCATATGTCCGCATTGTTCCAATGTGATCCATCGAGATGAATATATTGGTGACATAGATTTATTGACAATCGGAAGTCCTTTGAAAGCCACTAATTCGTAGCAACTGAGAGGATGACGAGGAATGTGTGATCTCGTGTTTGGTAGGCAACTGTACATTGTAGCCAATCTTGATAATTCAAATGAACAATGGTAAAGGGAAAAAAACACGAAAATATTCCGATTTGCTTTCTCGAATGTGTGATTTTGTTTATACGATAGCTGGATTTGTTGCTGGGGGAAACGAGATTACCTTGACCTGTTAAGGACTTCGAAGAGTTAAACTATACCACTGCGACCTGTGTGATGACAGGCGTGGTATACCTTCAAGGAAGTTGGTTAACTAACGCTGGAGTCTGTCTGCAGAAAATTCCAAAGATCACCGCCTTCTGACCTCAAGTGGTTCACAGCACTGATACTATAGGCAGTGTTAAATTATGTTACTATAGTAACTATCCCAATCACGTGGCCAGTGTCTAGTCTCCGGCTCTAAATGACCCTTACTAGTTCATCCACGTTTTGTTAAAAATCCTTTCAATTAGAAATTGATGGCGCGTATTTAGTGTCTTAAAATTGCGTTTTAAATTTTTCGAGCCTATAAACAAACCAACTTTCATGGTTACCCAATTGGGTGCTTAAATTTGATCATCCTGTGTCACGTGATCTTTAAAGTGCACTATTAGATAGTTGTCCTTTAAACAAGTGTGCACCAGCTAAATGATATTTTTAATAAGATATAACAAGCTGTTAGTTGTGTAGCATAAACTTTGAAGCTTTAATGAGTGATGATCTGTCTGCAAGATCATTTGGCAAGCCTCAAGTGCATTGTTGAGGTTGCCCTTGTTCTTGTGTAGGCGTCAGATGATGAGATTCAGTACATCATTACTACTGTGCCGTTTAATGGTCTTTATTTAGTCAATGTGGTGATGACCATGTTCGGATTCCAAGCAACACAAGGAGATGACCGGTAGTAAATGAGTCGGACAAAGGTAGGAACGGGTAGAATATCTGATTTTTGATAATTTTTGTGCTTGGAGGAAGGAATGTATATAATGTGTCAGTATATGTATTAGGTAAATATATTTATGGATATAAGTACGTATGTATGTATATATGTATCTATGTATGTGTGTATGTATGTACATACGCACGTACGTACGTATGTATATATATACTGATGCTTACATAAGCCAATGGACGTTTTGAAGTGGAAAAAGCATCTAAGTTGTCAGTTACTCAAATCCAATTGTAAAAAGGTCAGGATTCGTTAGCTGGTGTAAGTTAATTGTTTTAATTTAAGTTTATGTTCATGTTTATATACCACTGTTACAAAATTAAGTTGAATATCTTGCGCTCATCAAGTAGATTAACCTTCAACACAAGGCTTGGCCATTGAATGTAATTAGTATATTGCAACTTGCACTTATTCATGGTCCGAGGGTACCACGTCCCGGTTTGTTCATAATCAGATGTTTATTTTCGCACACAGCGACAGCGTCTACCATCTTTGTAGTATCTGTATACCACATGGTATTAATCAGTGTATATTGTTAATCCATACCATTCATGCTTCATTGGCATTAGCTGTGGTCAGGTAACACACCATACCATAGAGTGGATTGTTATCAATGAAAATGAACAGGACCAGAGTGTAGCACATGCCTACGTCGGTAATTACGATTGGGTCATTACCACAATATTGAAAGGGAAGCCGAGCTAGTTCGAACTGGTAACCTTCAGACTCAAAAGCCAACACTCAAACCTCCGTGCCATCAAGGCACAAAGATTTGATGAAGGACTTGCAAAATCCTTGGTATCACGAGACAAAACCCAGTGGTGGGTATGGCGAAATTTCATTAATTCAATTCTTTTTATTTGTGTTTTGACTTTTCGTCTTTGTCAGCGCCAGATATTTTTGACGTTATCTCATCAGAGACATGAATACAGTTAATATGTATTACTCATCAGTGAAGTATTGCCAAAGTAGCTACACTAAGAGGGTGGCGACCGAGCTCGAACTTGCAATCCGCACACTCAAAAGCCTACACTCAAACCTTCATGCCACCACGAGCCATCAAGAGCCCGCTTTTTATAATAAACATAGATTTATAGTCAACACGAGAGCTGTGTCTGCTCGATTGAGCCTGTTTCATAAATATTCAACAATTTATGGGTACAAGGTATTGGCTTTAATTTTTAGGGTGATTTTGTAAGGTAGTTAGTTGCTATATTCACTCTGTATAGTAGACATTCTTTGTGGAAGACACCTCAACAGCGGATACTTTCTTGGAACAAACTAAATGACAGTCAAACTGTTATTTTAAACCTCCTTGTAATAAACAGTTAAGGCTGACACTGGGTAAACTTATAGCTTTTCGAGAAACCAGAGTGAATGAGTTCTCTTTGAATAACCTGGGTAGCGGAAATATAAAGAAATAGAATGATTTAAACAAGTTTGTTTATTTTGGACAGTGACAAGCAAGCCCTCTTTGAACTGCTTATGATTTTCTGCTCAACCAATTTGTGGCTTTTTCATGCCAAAGAAAATATTGAATGAATATCCCAGCTAATAGCTACCTCCATGATTTACCCTTTTGGCAACAAACTTTGCTTCCAAGGGACAGTGGGATTAAAAGAGAGATATTGGTACGGTCTTGCATATGTTTTGGGCGTATATTTCTGTAAATTGAGATCTCCACTGTTGAGTTTGGTTGAATGATAACAAATGCGAAAGCAAAAAGCAAGAATAGGAAAGTAGCTTTGTTTAACTTAATAGAGTTTTTCAGAGCATCTTCAACATTCTCGAGAATCTATGAAGAATCTCGCTGCGTCAATGTCCAAGCTTTTGGAGTTAAAGTAAAGAGTGATGTTCACTTCTGTACGTGTATGGCTTGATAAAAATCACGAAATATGGAAAACCCTTTAAGATGTCCCAATGTTATTGTTTTCGTTTAGGTCGAGCTTGCTCGGCATGTGGTGAGAATTCCTTTTCAGCTTTTTCTGTTGCACATCACAGCTTTCAGGTTGTTTGCGGTGTAGCCTGTATCTTCTTGAAGTTGTTTAATAAATGTTTTCGCTGGACATCCTCTTTTTCTTTGACCATGAGTTGGCTTCCAAAAGATTAGATCACTAATTACTTCGCCTTTGCTTCTCAAACAGTGACCAGTTGAGATAGTATTGTGCTGGTAACTTGAGGCAGGTCACCATAAAGTTGTTCCTTCGTTGGATGTTGCCACCAAGAGAGATTAAGTGCAGCGCGTAGTATTCTCGTATATAATCCACCAATTCTTTTTCGTCCAGGTAGAGGATCTGTTGAGGAGTACTTACTTAACAGGTGCTTGAAAAGAATCCCAATAGTGTCCTCTAAAGAGGAGATTCACTGTCTTTTTTTGAAGACAAAGGCCAGTGTAGTGTCAGTAGCAGGTCTGTTGCATTCGACGTTTACCTTGACACGTGGTGACTCAGTCTCTCTGCGAAACACACGAAAAAGCCACGATGCAAGGGTTTATTTCGAAGTTTAAATCGAACAGGCACTGTTAGACAAAGTTTCAAGACAAACTGAAAAGGGACTTTGACCTCGACAGATTTGCTCCTTTGCGAATAGTTCTTCCATACATTTTCCGTTGTCTCTTCGTATCCTATCTCATCTTATCAGATAAAATTACCACAAACAACTCTGCTGTTAAGGCGTTTTGAAAGGTCGCATTTTTGCCGCTTCGAATGAAATAAACTTGTTAGGTTTATGCGAAGACAAATGCGACCTTGAAATCCACTACCGCATTAAATATGACTGTAGTTCACCAGGATTTCCTCATAAAACGGCAGAAGTGTCCCTGACTTTAAGGGTTGCCTCGCGTCGAGTTAAATTGATCAAAAGATTTATGAAAACAATAACCATAAATTGGGGCACTAAATGACTAAATTTGAAAAAAATATGATATAGAAGTCGACAGGGTGGTCTTGTGTAAAGAATAGGAATTAAGGTATATGTAGCAAAGGCGTCAGATTTGCAGTCCTGAGACTTGGGTGCGACGCCCCGGTATTCATACTCGTACCTTGATTTCTGTAAATTTGAAAAAACCCCACCATGTAACCAAAAATGCTTATAACACATGTTTGTAGCTTTTGGACACCACTTTCAAGTTTGATGCGACATATTTAAATGCGACTTTGATATCTTCTGTCCCCTTTTTTTGCAATATTATCGAATTTTATTTAATTCGACGCGGCAGAATTGCGACCTTTAAACTAGGCCTAAGTAGATATGTCTTCAAAGGGAACATGGGTTTGGCTTCAGTAAATTTTACCTGAGCAAGATATGGAAGGGAAGTTATCGTAATGCGCAAGCTCCAACACTGGTCCATTTTGCATGGACGTATTGCAGTTTAATTTGTGTAAATCAGACATTTAATATTACCAGTGCCTGTACCAAGGCTGCTAGTCACAGATCTCGCTTGCAAGCCTCATTTCTCTCGAAAGGGAGGGTGTAGGACAAAATAATAGATTTGGAATGCACGCGTCAAAATTGCCCATTGCGAATATGAGAAAAAACACTTCTGGAAATCTGAAGTTAATTTGGAATTGACATCGCGAAATCTTCGAAAAGGAAAAAAACTTCCGAAACTGCTGTTATCGAATGCGCCATTGAACATTAAAATCGGTCTAGTAGGTCACTAGTACATTTGGCGTTGCGCGCGCACACACACGCGCGATAAATGTTGGCCTTTGTTTTGTAAGGGTGGCCTATTTTGGTGGTTGATGGTTTTTCTAGTATACGGGGATGGGTACGTTGGAGGGGTATCCTCGTCATTGGGACGTCGGGACAAGAAAACATGGAAAGTTTTATTAGTCATATGTTATCTTGCTTAAAGATGTGTCATCTTCAATCATTGGAAGTTCTGTTGCAACAAAGATGCTTTGCGGGAAAGTAACTAAAACCATCCGTTGTTAAGGAAGAGATATTAGTGATACCTACAGTTCAAATCATATAGTGCCAAGGGACGAAATATCAACGTTACTTCATTGTTGATGTGATTTTTGATATGTGCGAGTTATGCTTAGGAAGAAAAAAACACTTCACAAGTTTAGCTTTTGTTGCGAGAAGAGGTACAATGTAGTAAACATGATTGCATAATAAGCGAAAATTTGGCGTTGAAACGTTGTTGGAGAGTTTTTCCGACTGAATTTTTATCTCGTTTTTTTCACGTGAACATGGTTTGTGGTGTTTTAGAAATATATTAGTGAAAGCAATTACTTGGTAACATGCTAAAAGAACCGACACAAAACTTTATCTATCAACCATTAAAAGTAAAATTTCAGTTCACAGACCTATTCAAGATAAAAAAGATCATATATGATTATTCAATTAAACTGATATTTCATCCTTTTATATCCTCAGTCCAGTGTACATCCAAATTGTCTTTTTTTCTGGTGACTTTCTCTTGTACACCGAATTTATCATCATTGGTAACATAACTTGCATCGGAAGATTCAGTGGTATAATATAACTTGCATTAGAGGATTCAGTGGTATAATATAACTTGCATCAGAAGATTCAGTGGTATAATATAACTTGCATTAAAGGATTCAGTGGTATAATATAACTTGCATTAGAGGATTCAGTGGTATAATATAACTTGCATTAGAGGATTCAGTGGTATAATATAACTTGCATTAAAGGATTCAGTGGTATAATATA
>JANTCA010034388.1:0-20802 GCA_024741275.1 Chironex yamaguchii | reverse complement strand
CGTGTTATGGTCACTACTACCTCTTAAACTTCGTTTTATGGTCACGTCTACCTCTTAAACTTCGTTTTATGGTCACTGCTACCTCTTAAAATTTGTTTTATGGTCACTTCTACCTCTTAAAATTCGTTTTATGGTCACTACTACCTCTTAAACTTCGTTTTATGGTCATTTCTACCTCTTAAACTTCGTTTTTTGGTCACTAGTACCTCTTAAAATTCGTTTTATGGTCACTTCTACCTCTTAAATTTCGTTTTGTAGTCACTTCTACCTCTTAAAGTTCGTTTTATGGTCACTACTACCTCTTAAGGTTCGTTTTATGGTCACTTCTACCTCTTAAACTTCGTTTTGTGGTCACTACTACCTGTTAAAGTTCGTTTTATGGTCGCTACTACCTCTTAAGGTTCGTTTTATGGTCACTACTACCTCTTGAACTCTGTTCCTATTTGTTCCACTTGACCTGGTAATGCTTAAGTTGAGCACGACAAAGGTAGACATTGATTCATTGTCTTGTTGTTTATCTTAAAGATTTTGCGCTTTAGAAATTGCAGGTTTTATTGTGGTGAAAATTAGGTGAAGGCAAGAGGTCTTAAGTCTGGAGGTTCTGATTACATATTAACTGTCTAGAGTTCTGGACTAAAGTAAATATGAAACTTTGGGTGACTGCTGGAATTTGGTGAGTAGCAACAGAAGTGAAGTTATATTTAAGACGGGCAGGTCTTTGAGCCCTGGTCTTACGACTGCCAATTTGACCTGTTTCTTACTGAGCTAAACAATTCAAGCGGAAAGGTCGAAAGACTATTAGACACTTAACCCCAATCGTCTATCCCCGTAATGGTGTGTCTGTCTATTGGTGTTTACGCTGTAAAAGCGGCAGTTTTTGTGCCTACAAGGCATCAGCTGGCCAACAATTGCACTAGTTCCATATAGAAGCCGACAAGGTGGTCTTGTGTTAAGTTTAGAAGTAACGTTGCAATCGTCCGATTTGATGTCGTAAGACCCGGGATTGAAGCTGCGCTGGTCACGATTATAATATGTGTTCTTTACATAAGACCACTCTAACAACGGCTATACGATAATTTCGTGAATAAGACCAAAGAGAAGTGAAAACATTGATTGGATCTCGAAAGATGGACAGACAAAGCAGTAGGTGCACACCACCTTGTCACCTTTAAGGGCGGTTTAGACCCGCGGCCCCGGAGTATGGAGAAACGTCTTCCATTGGTTTTGATTGGCTGCCACATAGTTGAGTATCTGCTGACAGTCTCACGGCTAGGCCTGGAGTGCGCGGTTGTAGACCCGATCGAGCTCGAGCGGAGCTAGGTCTTTGATCTTTGTCGACCCCCACGCCTTCCTGGTGGCGCCGGGAGGACGCCGACAATTGGTGGCAGGCTCGGCCATTAGTGTCACCCTTGCCAGGCGGCGGTGGTCCATTCGAGCACGTGGCCCAGATACACCAGTCTTCCTCTCGTCACTTCCTGAGAGGTGGTTATCGCCATCTCACTTCCTCATTCGTCATTCTGTCCAGGAACGAAATATTAAGCATTCGTATCCAACATCTGTTTTGAAAATCAATGGGTAATAGTTTATTGTAAAAACTGTGAAAGTAAGACTGCATTTATCTCGACATTTCTCGCCACTGATACATTACAAGGGCATGTGGAGTCTTTGATATCAGAAGCCTAAACCTAGTCATGGGTTACAGGGAAGCACTTTATAATATATGCATGTATTTGCAATCTCCACACTTTATCTATTAGCATATGTGCATGATAGTTAAAAGATAAAATATTACTGTAGGATTTACACTTGGTGATCTAAAAAATAGGGTGTTGCGTGGCTAATTCCCTCGTTGACTTGACATGGTGTGACGAACGGTAGGAGGAAGATCAACTGATTTAATCAAGACTCACTTGATCTCTCAATATCTGCCAATGATAACCAGACTACAGTCTTCAAGTGTTTCTTGTAGACTAATTTATCTTAATCTCATGGTTCAAGTGGGCTCATTATTGATCTCAAGCCAAAGCCTAGCATTACAAGATGACATTCTATCTGATGAGCAAGAAACAAGGTGGTGTATTTACAAGGGCCATATTTTACTATCTCAAATGTCACGCTTTATAACAAGTAGGTCATTTTGTCTGCAGAGTCTCGACGAAATAATCCGAGTTGTTTATGAAACGTTTCCAGATGAATGCAGTTCTTAGTCATTTATTTACAGCTCGATAAAGGCTTGTTACGAGTTATATATCCTTGTACCGTATATGCGAGTTTGTAGCTACGTCTGTATGCAATGGTACATGGATATTGCGATGTGGATCTAAAGCTGTATGTTGATACATAGGTTGAAATATACAAGGAGCATATAATTATACACAGAAACAGCCCTTCTTAAAATTGACAAGCAAGCTTCTTGAAATTGATAAGCAAGCTTCTTGAAATTGACAAGCAATGTCCGACCTTTGCGAGTACATTATAATTTAAATATTTCTTCAAAAATAAACAGACTTTAATCTACTTCAGAACTCAGAATTATTCGAAACGTTAAGAAGTGTCCATTTCTTGAAGTTTATATGTATTTAATAAACATGGATGATTGAGCTCGTGACACAATGTGTATGGAGTAAACGATTCACCAAAATATAGTGACGTGGGGCTAGCGTATAAGCGAAAAATAATTTTGTTTGTAACTTTAGCTGCCTATTAAAGAAGAGAACGATCCATCGGCGAATTTTCGACCTACAATGTCTCAGTTTTGCGACAGAATGAGGAACAGGATAGTACATTGGTCGTCATCTAGATAAAGAGTAGGAGGGCTGAGACCAAATGAATATAGACAGAAACGACCTGAACAGAAGCAATAAAAATGCAAGAAGAAAGGGTTAGGATATACAAAAATATTCTTACTGACGAAACAATAATTTATGTAGGTAGTACACTGGTGGACCTTTATGGAGAGATTTGAGACCAAACACGACTGCGAAGAACCAATTGACAGGCATAGAAAAGACAATTCAAAAACCCTTTATGAATGGATGTGATATATTATTGCCCCTGTTACAGAACTGTACGACGTTGAGCAGTAAAGGGAGGCATTTTTTAACGGAATTTAGGAAAGACTATTAGGTATATTAAGCAATTGCATCTTGAAATGACGTCACATAATATTTGACTTTACTTTTGGAATATTTCATATTTTTGCCTCTTTCAATTGCCTCTACATAGAACCCCTTTCATATTCTCTGTAAAACCTAGGTTGCATTTGCAATTGACTTGTGTATTCCGTTTACACTCGGCTAGCTTTTGGAACGAGCGCACAAAATCCTTAGATGTAACTCCAGACAACATTTTTTCCAATGTATTTTATTGCAAAGCTGTAGATCCAGTTTGACCCACTCCGCCAAGTTCGCGATCAGTCAAGTAAAAGGAAATAAATTTGTTTACCTTGAAAATTCCTCCATATTTCCGTTCACTTTGAAGCAGCTGGTTTCAAACTTGACAATAGAAGTCATCTTTTCAAACCTTGATAGATACAAAAGCTCATTCAGTGTGATTTCAAAAAAATTTGTAATGGTCTTAAATTTAGTTCATGTGTATTGCTTTGTTATGCGTGTTAATGTTCATAAATAATTGAGATATTGAAAAGACATAAAATTCTCCCCAATGATAACCAAGAATGCTCCATTTTAGATGATAGTTACAAAGCATTTTCTAACAATGGACTCACTCGCCTGTTTTAATCTACAGGGAGAAATAATCTTCATTCCTCTTGATAATTAATTCAGTTTTTAGTTCGATTTTGACAAGGTTTTCCACTTCTGTCTGCTCTCTACTTTATGTCTTTTTCAACAAAAATCGCACCTAAATATTAATGTTCATTTCTCCTCTTGTAAAAACTGCTGATCAGCTACATTACTCAGGTAAGCGCAAGTGGCTAACCCTTGAATTTCGCAAGTGGCTAACCCACACCTCCGATCAAGCAGGAAAGGCTATTTTCTCCCATTTTCTTCCCTGTTTGTAATTTGTTTGCAAGACTCACAAGCATAACTTTCCATGTAATTGGCATTTAGCAAAACTCTTATTTGAGTTCCTTATGTTCCATTTTTAATGCACCTTGATCATTTCCTAACAGTAAACGTGCGTGGTTGCGCTTAAGCCTTTTGCAGGAGAATATGACTTTTTCAATTTTGTCTGCATTAAAGTGCCAGTGCATAAATTTTCCATCACCACGCCCAAAATTTTACCGTCTCCAAGTCTTCGTTTAATTTTAAAGTTCTTCTTACTGCATCATCCACATAAGAGAATAATTATGTATCCTCGGAAAACATCTTGATATCACAATTTACATTATCAACAAGGTCATTAATGTAAACTAGGAAAAACAAAGGACCTAAAATGGACCCTTGTGGCACCCCAGCGGAATTTATTGCCCATTCGGAGCTTTTTCCTTTTAGCACTACACGTTGTTTTCGATTATCTAAGTAATCTTGAATTAAAACCAAAAGGTTTCCAGTGATACCATTGCATTCTAATTTATAAAGTAAGCCCTCATACCAGACTCGGCCCTGGACAGATCTAAGAAGACAGGCCGAGTTTCTTTACTGGGAATTTCTTCGAAGGCACTGTAAATCTTATGAGTGATGCATGGCAGCTGTTGAATCAGCTGGACGAAATACAGATTGATTTGGAGTTAGAAGTCCATTTTCACAAAGATGGTGGTAAATTTTTTTACACTGTCTGCTTCTCTTTTTGTAAATGGGAATGATGTTTGCTTTCTTCCAATTTGATTGGTAAATCCCTGTCTCAAGGCATTTTTGAAAAATCTGGCACAGAGGCTCAACAATAGAGGGACCACAGGCTTTTATCATAAAGGCAGGTATATAGTCGCACCCATTTGCCTTCTTAGTGTTTAGAGCAAGAATCAACTTAAGAACTTTTTCCCTATCGATGGTCAAATTTTGAACGACAGCGCTACACCTTAGTCGTAAGTTAGGAAGAGTACTCCCAGCTGTTATTGTACAGCATTGCTTCACAAAGAAGTCATTCAAGATAGTGGCTTTAGTCTGGACATTTGTCACAAAAAGCCCATTTTCCGAAAGTGGAGGGATATTCACTACCTTCTCCTTATTAAGTAGCTGTTTAATGTCTTCCTATATGCTTTGATACCTTAATTGGGATCAGACAACTTTCTTCCTAGTTTCAGAAAATACTTTTCCCTTGCACTAATAATCATTTTTAAGATTCGATTTCGAATATCTTCACTTGGTTCCAGTCCTTTTTTCTTTTTCCCTATTGCACATATTTTCATGAAAATTCTGTGCTTTGGTCTACTAGCAGTTTTTAATTCAAGAGTTATCCAAGGGGGGTGGGGGGTGGGTCTATATCAGTGCACTTAATGACTTTGTTGGGAATGTGTGAAGAAATAACAGAGAAAAGACTATCAGTAAAAATATCAACCACCCCATTTGATCCTAGTCCTAGAAAGAGTGAACTCTATGTTGTATATCACATCCCTAATCTTGTTTGTCTCAACTTTGGAATAGTCCCAAACTGTGCTCCTGTACGGGAGTGGAGCAGGAATTGATAGATTCATTCAAATAGTAAATTATTTGATGTTGGTAATGATAGTCAAGAGAGAGGTGAACCCCGGACTCTTCAAAAACGTTTGGTTGGTCAGTAATAATGAGATCAATACAAGTCATGCTCTCATCACGTATGTTAGTTGGTTCATTTATTAGCTGATATAAATCATTTGTTTCAATGCGTTCATCCAAAGCTGTTCCCTCCGGATTTTCTGCATCGTCTTTCCACCATTGGGAAGATCTACAATTGAAGTCTCCCGTTAGAATTAGGCAGTATGGTCTTTCACCACGAACCTGGTTTATCATTACTAGAAGCCTATCGACAAAGTTTTTATATTGTTCACTTGACTGACTACGATAAAGGGTGATCAAAAAGATTTGTTTGCTGGAAATGGTTAATTCGGTGACAATCAGCTCCTGCAGCAATTCTAGGTCAGGCCGTCGTTTAATTGGCAATCCTTCCCTGAAGTACACACAAATCCCTCCAGTTTTGGACTTACAAGGGTGATCACTGCAATAAATTTCTTTACTGAAGCCCTGAAATGAAAATATCATCATCACCAATGGACTGGTCTAACATAGATTCGGATATCGTGATCACATCAAAATGATGAATAGAATTAAAGGCCTCAATGATTTTTATTGCACCCCTTGCTCAACTTCTATTCAGGTTCCAATGAAAGAAATTGAGCTGATTTTCAGCTTGAGGGCCTGGAGTTAAATGGATGTTTCCGGATAGTAACGAAAGGAAGTTAAGAGGGAATATCTGACCTAACAGCGTTGAGTCGAGGAATCTAGTTATTAATAATATGTGTTCAATACTTTACGTAATCGTCAAGACCTTTTTGTAGCTGACAGGGCATTTCTAATATTGTCCAAAATTTGATTTGAGAACCTCTATGAGAGAATGGGCTGTGAAATAGACTGTAAAGAGAGCATATGTGAAAATCTTGTTTCAATTCAATATAGGATCTTGAAGCTCTTCCATATTGCATAAGCGATTCTCCATAAAACAGGAGGAGAACAATGCAATCATAACTGTGAGTGAAAGAACTACAGCTGCTATCCATACAAAAAGGAACAAATAGGCAGAGGAATAGAAAAGAGAAGCCGTAATTTGCAGTACAGGGATATTTAGGGAAACTTTTATCAAAATTTGCGGCCTTTTGAAAACAATTCCTGGACGCCACTCTTCAGTTCCTACGGGCATTTGATACACCATCATTCCCTTGGTCACTTTCGGAATTAGAATCTTGTGAATTTGTCACTTTGAGCAAGAGACTGATTGATCTGAAAAGCAGCAGGTTAAACAGAAAACGACACTACCAAAAAACATCAAACGGAGAATTACAAACAAAGTCATGTAACACAAAGCATAGAGCATAGTCATTGCTAGGCACAAAAGACTTGACGCATTCTGGTCAGTAAAAAAGCACAGGCTTGTTTGAGTGGGCATGAAAACGTTTAGTATTTCTATTCGCTTGGGACGGGAAGCTGCAACACTGAATATTTGTCATAGTTGTTGCCACACCAATAGAAAGACTTAAATACTCAAACAAAGCAGCTTAACAAGCATTAAATGTAAGCAAGTAAATACATAGAAAGGATAAAGTTAGACCTGAAAGTCAAGGTGACTTACCAAAAATATTCAGTCACCACTCTAATCATCCTCATCATTTTCATTGTCTTTGTTTTTGTTGGCTGCAGTCGATTCCAGTCTGTCAGTTATGGATCTCAAATCCTCTTCATTGCTGAAGTAATGAAAATCATTGCCGATTTTGGCACAAAGACAGCAGTTAATATCAACAAAATCCATGCAATCCCTTTACCTGAAGCATTTCTGTTGGTTTTATGATAGTATCAAGCCTTTTTTTATTAGATCCAATCTAATCTTATACTGGCTGTATGACTTCCTTGCACGGCTAACAGCAGTTCTGTGGTGCCAAGTCGTGAATCTGACTATCATCTGCTTGGTTCCTGCAACAACCTTGGCCTAGTCAATACGATGAGCTCTGTCAATAACTGCATCTGGTATATCCACATTCAGCTCATTGAATACTGCCTTGAGCGATGGGTGAAATGCCATTGATTCTTAATCAAAGGCGACGTTGATACTGCTTTTGGTCATCCATGCTGTTTTCTTGTATTGCATTATAATTCTCCATAATCACTACTTTTGACTCGGGGATCTCAATTCTCTCGCTCTGACCTTTAATAGCATCATGTAATTGTTGAATGCATGCATGCCTTGGTCACCATCTTTTCTTCCATTTTCTCGAACATTTCATCGAAATAGCTCTGGGATGGCTCTGCTTGTCGTTTTGGTGGCATGGTGGTTAGTGTCAGACAAACTGATGAGACTGTATATCGACATAAATACTGCAACGAGTAATATATTAGCGATTTCCTGCTTGTCTAATTTACATGTAGCCTTACCTTTTCTCCTCCTTTGCTATAAATTATATCGAATAAAACCCACTGACGTGCCAGCTATTATTTACATGACCGCCATACAACGACCAACAATTAATACAGCTTGAATTTCTCCAAAAAAAGTATCTATTGGGTTAAACTTAAGCAATCGCTGAATAAAATACCGCCTGAACAGCAACTCGACCAGCAGTGTGCTGCAGATCCCTTGATTAAAGAAGTTAAATTGTATCTTAACCTGTAACTTTTGTACTGTCTTGGGGAAAGATATTGTTCACTTTTAAGCTATTTTATATAGATTCTGCTTGTAGGGAAAAGTTTATTTGTTTTTCACCACTTAGGTATACCGGTTCCCTCGGCTAGGAAGGTCATATACTTTTGAACTCTAAGGTACACTTTTAATCCCTTTGCAATGTCTTTTGATCTTAGGAAGCACGATCATTTACCTTGATATTTTGTGTACACACTCTGTCCCTTGCTAGGAAGGATATGTACTCATGATTACTTGGGTAAGCCTTTTAACCTTGCCAGACCATCCATTATTTTTCAGATCTATGCCACTATTTTAGATCGGTAGCTAGAGTTGGTTAACCCGAAATATTGCTTAGAGAGTAATGTATGTGATGATAATAAAGATACACTTTCCTGGGCAAGTAGGATTCCACGAAAGGTACAGAGCTTCCACTAAGTTGAATTATATTCCTTGTCAAATTTATGTTACTTTATCATAACTTTAGTTATCATTCTAACAAACCAACACAAATCTAGGCTATAGCTTTTGAATACGTTGGCATATCGACGACAGTAAAATCTGAGGAAAAGAATTCAGTGCAAAGAAAATTAACGCTGTATTATTTGCTATTGGATTTTTTTATTTACTTTCACTCGCCTCAACCGTCTTACTGCTCGAGACTGTGCATTACATCGATACGTCACTGATAATTTCAATAATGGTCTAAGCTCTTTCTTCGAAGTAGTATAAGCAATCTTTAGGATACTGTAATGAGGCACTGACTACTATTCAGATGCACTACAAACATATTTGTTAAAACAGAGAATACCAATTGCTTAGCTAGTATTGTCTATATACAGCATTAATCTCTAAAGTTTTTGTGGATTCTATACTAATACAAGCGATACGATTAAGTTGCACCACTTCTTGTTAATAGACAGACAGATAGTTATACAGTGAATAGCTATGCAGGGGCAGTGGCCATCTTTGAAAGATACTGGAAATTTCGAGCCAAAATTGAACTAGGTTTTCCTAGAATTAACTACCTGATTGAAAGCGAGGCTGGCTATTTAAGCGATGAAATAAAAGACTCGCACTTATATTTCAAATCTGACTTTGTGCGATTTTAGCAAAGAAAAACTGGGTTATGACCATAGTTTGAAATTAAATGGCAGCGCATTGACGTAAGACTTAGTAACTCTTTTACTTGCACAGCAGAAATAAACAAAGCATTCCGTAAGTACAATTTTTTGCTCAATTACCGATTCTTAAAACCCTAATTTATTCATCTCAACGCTGCAGAGCTCCTTAAATTACAAAGTCGTGATATCTAATTAAAAGGGGTAAAGTAATAACTGGAAAAAATTATTTTCTCTCTCTCAGGAGAAGACTGACCGGACAATTTGAAATTGTGTCAGAAAGTGTCAGAAATGTCGTGTTTGGTGAGGCAATGTTGTAATAAGAGAATAGTTTGTGGTTAACAATAGTAGTGTAAATGAAAATACATTTTGCCATCTAAAGGACGTAACATTGTACATATTGACATATTTTTCGATGTCTAATATAACACACTACATGTATAGCTGATAACTATAAGGACAACGAAAAAGATCTTTCACTTAAGAGCTGAGATATTCCAACGTATGTGCAAGAACGCTTGTTCCTAGTATTTGGCACACAATCCTTATAAAGGTGATAACAGGAAGAAGATAGCCTTCCCTTTTCGCTTTAAAGATATGAAACGGGATTTGCTGTACCTTGCATTCACTCATTTACATTAGAAAGTCATATTTTGTAAGCAAAGGGACAGTATTCAAATGGCAATTACACTATGTGCAAATGCGAGCTTTGGTAAACCTAAGTATCCACCTGGCAGAAGCAAAAATGAGCGCAAATCCGTGTTTTTAATTTAAATTAACTGAAACTTCTCTACGTTTTACTGGCCTTAACTTGTAATCTGTTACAGGTGCTACAAGAGTTGGGTATCACAGTTAGCTACTCATGTTTTGTGCTATAGACTTGATCGAGCTAGCTCCAGTGACGACTGATTGGGCAGTTTTACAAGTTTATACCAACAGTTTGATAGGAAAAGGGCTCCTGTAAAAGTTTAGAATAGTTACCACTTTATCTTACTTAGGGTGAACATTTAACGCCAAACAACCTCCAGCGTGCCTGGTAGGAATTCAAAATATCTGTAAATGTCAATGGACAACAAGGAAATAAAGATCTCTCATTCATTGTGTTATCAGTTAAAAGAAACCTTTCCAGCTTTGATTTGGCTAAAGTTCAGTTGCTGGGCTGCTAGAGGTTAACATCACTGCAATGAGAGAAAAAAACTTACGAAACATGACGTAGGAATTTTATATTTTCCTCAAGCTAAATACTTTAACGAGAACCAGATAAAATTTAACAGTGCAATAAGTAAGCTTAACTCAAACTCGCAATATCAATGTTTGATGTATATACATTACGGGCCTCTTGGTTCAGTAATCTTGAAGATAAACTGCCGTTGCCAAATATTTCCGCTACGTTTTCTACATTGCGATAAATAAGAGAGGACCTGGAAAAATTATATTCTAATATATTGTTTATACCAATCAACAAAAAGACATATTGTCTCTAATGTTTCCACTGAGCACGGGAACGTATCAAATATTTATTCAATCAAGCAGAAGTTTGAAGCCTGGGTTATCTTTGACGAATTAAAATTCATATGTATTTAAAATTTGCTTTAAAATGCAGGCCATAGATAACATGAACATAGCAAAGAGGAGTCTGGGGTGTCTGTATTATCGGTCCCAGTAGAGAAAATAAGACTGGTAAAGAATGCAAGTTGTAAGAACATACTCCAATGAGCCAATGATAGAGTAAGCTGTTGAGACGTAATCGTAATAACAAAGTGAGTACTTGGATAGAAAATGAATTGGAAACATGAGGTGCGGGAACTGATTATTTGCAAGCTAAAGCGACCATGATAAATCAAAGACGTAACTGTTTTGTTATAGACGATGCTACATCTTACTTCATTTACACTACAATTATACTCCGTGAAACTAAAATGACTTGATAAATGTTAATTTCCATTACTGCTAATGTCTTTTTTTCGTTTCATATATCAATTATTTGGACATTGTTTGGACTGCAGGTTGATCATTGGAAGTTTCCGATTTTTAAAGATCTTTTTTCTCACTTTGTCTTTGCCCTCTATGGAATCGGTTTATATGCATCTTTAATTCTCCTCTTCTGCAGAATGGAGTTTTACAGAATCTACATCTGTAAGGCTTTTGATCAGTATGAGAATGCATGTGAAATTTCAAATTGGACAATTTATTAAAAGATTTATTACAAACTGAACAAGAATATGGTTTTTCTCCAGTGTGAATAAGAACATGATTACGCAGATTTCCCTTTTGATGAAAACCTTTTCCACATTGGTCACACGTAAATTCTTTGTGGCTATTATGTGTCCTAAGATGGGTCTTTAAAGTTGAAGATCGATTAAATGATTTATTACAGATATGACAACTGTGCGGTCTCTGAGTTGTGTGAATAATTTTATGTCGACATAGTGTACTTGAAAGTCGAAAGCCTTTGCCACAAGTTGGACAAACAAATGGTTTAGATGTAGTATGAGAAGGCATTTTGCAATGAATATTCAAAGTATATTTTGTTTTAAACACTTTGCCGCATTGCTCACATTGGAAATTAGGCTTGGCTTTTATCATTTGGTCACTCAAGCTTTGGCAACTGCTGTCGATGTTTGTCTTATCTGAAACCATTAAGTCCTTAAATTCTTTGTCTTCGACGTGATTATTGGCGACCGGAGAAATTGACTCCATTTTTAACTTAACGTCGCAAAATTTTGATGGTATGTCCTTGGTTTGACCATTGAATGCAGTAATGTCCTTCCTCTTCTCTTTATTTTCATCCACATTGACTGTGTTTAGCAGGCAACGATCGTGATGAGATTCTTTGAAAGTAAACAAGTTGGTACAGCAAGAGGAATAAGAAAAACTTACATGCTGCATACGACAACGCATGCAGGAACAGCGGGAAATGAATGGATGAGTTGTGTCAGATAATTTTAATCTTTGTCTGTTAAAAATGTCTCCGTTTCTTGGAATGTATACTCCAGTGTCAGATACATAACAGCTATTTTCGATATGTGGAGGGAATTCTTGGTCTTTTTGGACAATGTATCCAACTGACTGCAAGTCAATCGAACAAATCTGACTGTCTTCATTACCTAGATAAAGAAAAACAGAAATAAAATGTATTAAGCTAAAAATCTTTTTGTCACCAGATTCTATTAGTAAAAGAACCGTAATATTTGATATTTTGATTTACTTCTAAATTAAATACTTGCAAGAAGATAAACATAAGACAAATGCTTTGACTAAAGGTATGAACACATCTGTATAATTTCAAGGTTATTTGTGAAATCATTTTGCCGACAAACTGGTTTTGATTAGAGGAACACTTATCAAGGCTACAAATTTTTTATGCCTTTTACTAACAAAATACGTAGACGACTATAACATGAATATAACAGCAATGTAATGCAAAATAACATAAGGAAGATATTATGTAACACAATATAGGCAAATAAGAAGCAAATAAATAATACAACGATTATAATATCAGGGGTACAGAGTGAATGCATGTAATAAGGCTATAATGTAAACTGCAGTGACAGTCAACAGAAATTCGTTTAATGTGTTATGTCAGCTACCGCAATGTTCATCCTCTAAATTTCTTATCAGAATTATTCAAATTGAATTAAAACAAAGGGGTTGTAAGGGTTTTTCATCATCGATTCAGCACTGCTGATGACATATATCTTGTACATTTATAAAAAAGATATTCAATTAAGTATCATACGAATCCATATCTGTTTGAATAGCTAACAATACTAAACGAATTCATTTGCATATTATCTTGATAATCATACAGGACTTTATATATGATATAAAAGATATATATATTTTATAAAAGATATTCTAAATTTTGCAAGTCTTGACAAAAAGAAAGGTAGCTAATTGCTGTTGATAAATATAAACTTGCAACGAATACACTGATTGGACAACAGCTGTAAATAAAAGTAATCCCTGGTGATGTTCTGTCTTCAGGCGAGCAAAAATAGACAAATGTACTTCGCAAATAAAACATCACAATGACTAACCATTTGTTGTGCTATTAGTCCATTGACCTTTTTGTGATGTATCTTCAGTTCAATCTGAAGTTGAATTTATCAAGTAAACACGTTTTCATTATTCATCATTTGACAACGTTTTCGCATTGTAACAACCGTATAAACGTTCCGACTGACTTTTGGAGCTACATGACATTGTACTGGAAGATTTCATCATTAATTCAAATTTCTTACTTTGTAACAAAAATTGTTATTTCAATGATTATATGGACGGTTCTTTGAATGCAATTTTTGACAACAAATGTCAACACTTTGTTTCTGTCAGGGTCAGTTAAAGCATACTACAGAAATCTTGTTTAGAAGGTAGCTGTAATCTATCACAACTGAAGTGAACGGGTAGTAATACCTCAACAATTAGAAATTAGCTTTAATGCCTTCAAAAATCATAACGTTAACTGTTGCAATAGCAAAAGCTGAGAAAGTTTACTGAGAAAGTCAACTAGGCACAATATCTATTGTAAACGTACATCATAAGAACGTAAACTATTTTGTTTTGAAAAGATAGAGTGTAACTAAGTAGGAATAAAAACATAGATATATTTGAACATGCAGGGATGAACAAGGAATGTCTTTGAAATCAACAATATTTGTCAAGTGTCTTTTTTGACCATCCTGTTTCTATTATTTAACAATGAACTGTACATTAGGGTTACATGCAATATTAAAGAAAATTGGGTATCTACTAACCTTTATTTGTTACAATATTATAAAACCAATACTAGTACATTTCTGCTATATACTATTGTAGTTTACTGTAATACTCAAGCTATCAATTATTTAATGGATTTATATTTTATTCTAGAGACTAGATATTATTGACATTTTGAATAAAATTATAATTTCTTTTTTGGTAATAAAGATGAAGATGGTACTCTAATGCTACCAAGTCATTGCCTTTTTTTCATTGATGAGTGCACTTTTATCTTTACCAAAATTCTATTTGTTATTATAAAACATTGATGCATATGTATAGAATCTAAAATATTACTTCATAAACTTACATCTCCTGTCAATAACATTAAATCAGTGGTAATCATTATTGCAATGACGAGTTCACTCTTGTTACATGTGTTATTTCTTAGTGATTTGGGGGCTGGTATGTTTTATTTCTTTGTGATTTTGGTCTAGGTAAAATTCAATGCTATAAAGAGGATGTCTTGTATTGAGTTAGGTATGTTTTGCTTGTCTTGTTTCTTGGCACACATTTGTTTGAAAAAGAATCTTTCTTGAAATTTATGGGAAAAAAACTTTTGGAATCGATTTACTGAGTTGGCATCAGTACTTAACATAAATTATTCGTGTGTGTTCAAAGTGGACTATAGAGTCCACCGTATCTCTTTCATTATATAATGCTCGATACGGTCTGCTTGCTTCATTAAAATTTTTTTGGCCGCGGTTGCTTGCTTTGCTTTCGTACATACAATCTTAAAAATCAAAATTGCTAGTGTGTAGGAACTATCTTCGTAACAATGACTTATTTTGATTATGATGGAAGATACAGAGTTTTGAAAAAATAGGACGTTGTTATATTTTACATGTAATTAAGTGAGTATACTTGATTGAAATTGCCACCGTATGATACTGCAGAATTTGTACTACAACCGAGACAAAACCAAGGCAAAACCACGACAAGAAAATTTTACACTTATCGTAGTCATATACAATGGTGACCTTTTCTTAGTTACACTCGGTAACAAGTTTGCTAAAAGATCCCACCTCTTTTTCATTTGAATTGTAATGTTATAATTTTATTGTAATGTTTTATTGCAATGTTATAATAAGAATCCAAAACTTAAACACATGTTTGTTACAATTTTAATGCGTATTCCTTCTGTTGCAGGCTAACGAAAATGACCCGTTTGAGCTGTTAAACTTTATGAGCATATACGGTTTCACTGTCATAAATTTTTGTGTCTAAATTAAGTCTGTCAAAGCAAGACGTTTATAAAAGTAAAGTTTAAACACCATTTCTGTCGCCTCGAATCCGGAGATTTACGAAGTAATTTACTTGAATAATCTTTTTGTGGTACAAAAGATGAAAATCGCCTTGAAAATTTTTGTGTAGTTTACGTATAGATTACTTTCCTATGCCTTTTCAATGTTTCTTTTTTCATTCAAGTTCTCATTTTATAACTGGGTTACAGATTGCAGTCCTTGAACAGGACAAAAATTCAAGTTGCTAATAGACACGAGATCAAAATGGATGTTATGTCTACGTATATATTTATCCATCTACGAACCAGGACTGGCGTGGCTGGTGGTTAACGAGTAGAGATAACATATTACAGTGTGAAGGTTTACAAGGTAATACTGATGAGATTTAGAAAGAAGTAAAGAAAAATTTAATTGCATTTATTCAAGGCAGTTTAAATAAAAAGCCACTTACATTTCTAGGTTGATTACATAAAATAGATCAATTACATTTATGGTACTTACAATTAAGCATTTTTCTGTGAAGAAGGAAGTTGACCTTTCTTGATAAATAACCAAAGTAGCTACGCATAAAATCAAATGTGCATCTTCTCAATTATAGTAGAATTAACAATGGTTTTGCTAGTTTAATTAGGAAAAATTCCATCTTTTAATCCTTTAATGAGAATCTAAATTTCACATTTTTGCACTAAATATAATGTCATGACTCCCACATAAAGTTTTTTAATTTACCTACCTCTGCTGCAAATGACAGTCTTTGTCTATTTTTTATCAACCTGCAACGGTGTTTTAGTGTAACTGCTCAACTAGGTAGCGATTAATACATCACATCACAATATAACTCATGTTTGTCCATAAAAGAATAATTTGAGACAAAGCAGTCAAATAGGTCTACTAGAATTTAGCCCAAATTTATCATAATGGATACTGGCATCGGAAGAACGAATTGTCGGTCATGAAAGCATATAGCAGTTTTATAGATGTAACTATTTATCTTTAAATAGTTGAAAGTCATTTACAACTTATCGTGGCTGTCATTATGCCCTATTTTTGCCGGCAAAGCCAATGAACATTTTAGGAATATTTAAGATTAAGATTTAAATTGGTTATTACAAACGTTCATAAACATTTTCCCTTAAAACTCGAGGACACGTTTTCTGCTTTCCAACTTGTAAATAAATCTAGTTTATACAGCTATAAAATTATGATTTTAATTATATTTAACGTGACTGGTGTCGTCATGTTAACATCGTGTCTTCGTAAATGACCACAAAGTCTTCATTTAGACATAATTCGAATTTGGCTAGGTGATGTTTAAAGTATTTATTATAATAGTCAATTTACTCAAAGTACTTGTATGCACGTAGTATGAGCCAAACTCAGCTAAGATGCATTAATCAATAAATAAACTAATTGCTCTTACTTGTTATGGAAGCGTTAACCATCATTTGTATACTGCACTCACAATTCTAGTTTTGCTTTCTTTACAGGATTTTTGGTAATTGCCTGATTTTACTGTTTTGACGTATGCTTCAGAAATTTTAACTGCAAAGTCAGGTTTTTCGGCAGTGAAGTTGCAGATTTAGTAGACATATGCATGTTATAACACTCGAGATGTCGAGATTTAGCAATATCCTGACATTGTCCCACCCTGTGCAATTCAATTCTTCGTAGATAACTGCAGGTTAACTATGGTAAAAATACATTTCGATATCTGTCAGTGTTACCAATCTCATGGCATTGAGAAAGTACGGGAAACAAATGTTGCCACAAATGATCTCACTTGGGTTACTTATCTATTTGAACAAATACCATATTAATGACACTTCAGTAAATTGCAAACTCATACCATCATTTATCCAAAATATATTTTGATTTTGAGTGCGTGATGTATTGTATGTCTATCAACCCAAGCGAAGTGTTATCAATTTCACTGTATTGCAACGTGAGCAAAACTTGGAAGTTTCTTTATAAATTCCTCAACTCGCACACATTCCTACACATGTAATTTTTTTTATCTTTATATAGAATATGACGAGCAAAGTTATATAAAATAATCATAGCATCTACTAATACCGTTGCCAAGAATAGTACTGCCATTTACCGACTCGGTGAAAGTAACGGCTTTTCAAGGGTAAAGTCACGTACGCAACCTGACTGCCAAAAGTTGTCACTTCCTATTAAAATGAACAGCAATGCGGATCACGAGGGAATCGTGTTGACCTAAACCTTAATTCCATTCAAAGTATACTATGTTTACAAGAGACTTTATTCGGGAATAGAATAAGTTAGTCTTTGGTTTTACTAACAGGGCCTTTTGCTTATTCGATTAAAATGGCCAGACGATGTTAGCCATATGGGCAAATATTTAATGAAAGATCTTGTATGGTCACTGCTGATGGCTTCATTTCTAATGTTTTTCATAAAATACAAAATTGATTCACATGCTATAGCATACTTTTGCCAAGACAAGCTTTACAAATTACCTTACATACACCTAAATAAAATAAAGAACAATCTAGTTTCAAATTCAACGTACC
Source organism: Chironex yamaguchii (assembly GCA_024741275.1). Lineage (NCBI taxonomy): Eukaryota > Metazoa > Cnidaria > Cubozoa > Chirodropida > Chirodropidae > Chironex > Chironex yamaguchii. Next base: position 2,874 of record JANTCA010034388.1, on the reverse strand, counting down.
ATCATCATTAAGCTGAATATCGTCCTTGTTTGAAGAAATTCGACGGACTAGAAATGATTTTGGCATGCTTGATATTGACGTTAGTGTAGTTAAAGGCCTTATCTTCTTGTGTCTTTTTTACTTCGTGAAGAAATTTCTTTCGGACTATTCAAGTCTTTTGGTACAATCCATATGTGTTTGTCTTCAACAAAGTTATTCCTTTAGGATTTTACTTACAACAGCATTGCACATATGCCCTCGTCTCTTGTTGTAAAGGGACATGAATAATTGATTTCGTCTTTTGTTAAGAAATGGGGCTACATTTCTTCAGAGAATCTCATTATGTTTCTTTAAAATCACAAGATATGTTACTTTATTTGCATCTCCTAAGCTATCTTCTTTTCATTTAATCTTGGCCCGTTTCTTTCCAAAACTATTGAAGTATAATCACACATGGCAAATGTGTCATACGACGTTATTAAACTAGTTCACTTTTAGTTCTCTGCACCGAAAAAAAGATGTTGCAAACTTTAAACAGAACTGCCAGGTTCGTTTTCTTTATTGAAATGACTTTTTGTTCTCAAAATATGATTGTGTGATATTGCTTAGAGATATTGAATTGTTGATGAAATGTTTGTCTAAGCAAGCCGAATTATTAAGCTGATTAAGTTAGGTGCAGCATCAAAGTCTGAATTTATGATATCAGCAACAGTAGGTTTATTACGGCTACTGACAGTCATGTCAAACAGAATACTATGAATCTTACACGTTAAGCCTAATATGAAGCAAACGTTTTATCTTTAACTACATTTGGTACCACTCAAACACAGTAAGCAAGTGCCCCAGCTAACTAAAGTAGCTTGCAAGCAAGTCTGTTTGAAAGAAAAGCCTAGAACCATTTTATAGCAGATCAAATTTAAGGCTGAAAACTCAATTTACCAATAAGGAAGATATATTTTTATTAAGTCAAATTTTACGACCATACCTAGACTAAAGTGAAACCATGACTCATTGGAAATTTTGTCTGCATGTAACTAAACATCAGAGACGATTTAAATTCATTCTTGTGTTGTGTACCTCTCTTATAATAGCATCTACCGGAAAGAATTTGAGTTTTTATTTCTTATTTAAAATCGTCTAGGCAGCCCAAAGCTTCATGTCTATAAAATGGGTTACTATTACTATTCGTCTTCTTCAAACATGTAAATACATTTTAGAGTATTAATTCTTAAATGTTATTATTTAGGAATAGGGATGCTTTACTTCTTGTTTCTCAAGCGTATATAAGGATGTTCTCCAAAATATGTTCCCCAGGTTGTTCTGAAAATATGCCCCCTTAAATTTTAATAGTACAATAACTGTGCTGTACCAAAGCCTCGCAAAACTGACGATTTAAAATCATATAGAAAATCTGCCTCATAAAGTACAAAAAAGACAAGGATTTGTCAAGAAAAATCAGAGACAATTTGCAAATGCCTTCATTTATCAATTTGCAAATGCCTTCGTTGAAAGCTTATTTAGCACTATACATGGCTACGTAACATTTGACTCAGTATGATTTAATTTATGTAATAGTAGCTGCTATGTATGTAGGTATTAGCACCATGCTGTCACAACTGAGGAACGGAGATTGAAACCTAGATTGCATCATAATTTTTTCAATGTGAAATTAACCCCAGTATGTCTGGGCCTGAACGAAACGTCTATGAAATTGCTCACACTATTTAAGTGAACTCAGTTGGTTAAAATTTGAAAAATAGTTAATGTCGGTAACTATTTGAAAATCCTTTTTTCTTTGCCATCACAATTCACTTCTTTTTTCTGTTTTTTAGTCCCTTATCTGGCTGTATGCTGCACGGTATATTGTTTGCGTTTCCTTGAACCGACATGCAAATTTTTCTATTTTGTTCCTGCTCCCTTATATGTTGTGTTACAATCATTCTACATTAATAATTTGGTTTTTACTTTTAGAAATCGCCGTATTGGCAGGAAAATGAAGTTTGGTTAGCAAACGAAGTACAAATACTGCGACGATAAACAAATTGTATATGACGAGGGGAACACTTCAATAAAATGGCCATAATCACTTCTTAACGTTTCAAAGGCATTCCATTCTTCATTATCAGAAATTTTTTTTTGCCAGAAATTGGTGTTAGAATGAGTTGTAGAAGTACTTATATTGACAGAATACAATAAAGAAGAAAAACAAATTTTTTAGTGAAAGCAAGAATGTGGGAAAGCACAAGAATGTGGGGTATCAAAAACAAACAACTAAGTACATAAACAAATACAAAGAAAACCAGAAACAAAGGGCTTTTCATTTTTGTTTCTGGTTTACTCTAAAAAAATTCTAATCTCATGCTAATGTAAGCTGTTAAATTGTGAAATTTGCTTCAGAACAGATCTTAATTGTGCTATAAGCAAATATCTCTTGATCATTTTTGTTTTTGTGGATTTAATTACATCAATTACAAATTTGGGGTCTATTTTTGCAGCTTACTACTGACTCAATATAGGTCTCTTTTGCTTTGTCTTAAAGTCAAGGTCCAAATCTCTCACGTTCAAGTCTGTTTTCCTATTCACTTAATAATTCAGATCTTAAGCTAGAAATATTTTATATCTGAGTTGAAATGTTTAACTTAAAGACCTGTATTAACCAGATGGGATAAAAGCTTTAACTTTTTGTAAACAATGAAGTAGAGAAACATCAGAATAAAAGTAAAAACGCACCAAAAGGAAGAAATATTTAGTGTGTAAAAAAGTAGTGGTGCCAAATACGTATAAAGTATATTTGTGAAATATGCAAAGAGATAGCTAAACCGCCTTGAAAATTTGCGACATTGCGCTAAAATCATACTTAAAAGCTTTTTTCGTCTGACACTCCTCAGAGTATGA